>CATIWQ010733909.1:0-11059 GCA_949673415.1 Euphorbia schlechtendalii | reverse complement strand
ACCATAGAAAAATGTAAAAACGTACCATAGTCTCCCAGTAATTTAATCTCTAAAACGCACTTGCCTTCCCTGGCAACGGCGCCAAAAACTTGTTTGCTCATTTTTCTACTGATAATATAAAAGTTCTAAATTTGAACAGGTGTTGTCAGTACTGCTTATCAAATAGATAAATGATGATAACTTCAAGTATACAGTTTCAATGTAGTTTTAAAAGATATCAATCCCACAGGGAAGGAATTTGGTTCTAAGGATAAATTAGAGTTACGGAACAAAAGAAAATAAAATAAGTTGAAGGTTTTAAATAGCAGAATGATGAATGGACAGATGCATGAATAGATTAGATGCAAAGTATATAGATATTCCCTAAGAACAAGTGTGGTAGAGCAAAATATGTAAAATAATCAGGAATGTTTTATGCACTAGATAACTCCAACAAACTCGGTTCTAGCCTCCCAAATATCCTCTAATTTACCATAGAGCAACACATGAAATGACTTTTACAAATCTAGGGTAAATGAATTATGACACTTATAAAAACCTGGACAACAACAATATTATACTTAGTACGGGTCGCTCTCACATAGCCATATTTAGCAGATTACCACTCCAAAAATGTTGGCTCACTAAACAGCGTTATAATCACAAATCCAGTAATTATATACAATCTTGTTAACCCTGAAACTACTCTTAAAGTCAACTCTAAAGCATATAACTTTATTAATATAAGTGACGCAAGATGAAATACTCATTATGATACATAGACATATCATAAACTTCGAATTAGAAAGTATAACTAGAAAACAATGAAACATTGTAAGGTATGTAAGTGAAAGCTAAATTTGATCAAACCGTATCCACTCTTTAATGGGAGTCGTCAATTCCCGCAATTCCTGCTTCTACTTTGAATTCGGTCTCGACTCGTACAGAACCTCTGCTAGGATGCTATTCTTTGTGAATATTGAACAAATGAATGTTGAAGAACAAAAACTTTTATTGATAAGTGCTTTGCAATTACACTCATACAACAATCGCTCGAATATGTGGAGAAATCTAGTGAACGAAACAAGAATCGAATCACATATACATTTTTCTCTCTAACACTTTAAACTAGCGAAATCTATAACTTTCACTCTCTATTTATGTCATACACATTTTCTTCATCTATTCCCCATGCATCATCATGCATGAAATGGTTGGTTTAGAACTCTATTTATAGAGTGTGAAAGGTTGTGTTTATCCAAACGAAGAGTCATGTCCATTGGTGAAGGGTTGCATCATCTTCAATGTGATTGGATGTAAAGTTTCATCCTTGTCTTCAATGGAAAGGTACCTTTTCATGATTGGATTGCATCTAAAAGATGTCTTTTCATTTAAAAGTTGGTGGCAGTTGATGGCGGTTGATCATTCTTATCCAGCTGTTGGAAGTTGAGAAGAGTTGACCAAAAGCATCACAAGTCGTGAGTGTAACATACATGTCACAATCGTGAACATTAGTTGGTAACTTTCTGTTTGTGAGGAAAGACAAGTCATGATAGCGAGTAGGTATCATGATCGTGACATGTGCTTTTCTTCATGATTCTTCTTTGTAACTTTACCGATCTTTGAAAACTTTGATCCTAAGCCAATTCCTTGCGTTCCATGCATCTTTTTGCACCTTTTTCTCTATTTTTTCATAAAATTCCATCTTTAATCATTTCACTCTCAAGATTCACCTAGTTTCTGCATTTGCATAAAAAAACAACTACATACTATATGAAATCTTTTATATGAAGTATAAAATAACTCTAAACCACATCATTTTATGAGAAAAAACTTTAAGATAATTAGTGTAATTATACACTTATCAAGTCCCAAACTTGAAGTGGTAAGTCTTGTAACTCGCAATCCAAAACAAAGTCTTGAAAGCAAACCATTAACGGTAAAATTCTTCCACATGCTCGCTCTAAAGCATGTAAAACTTCATCAAACCAAAATCCTTGATAAATCACATATTGTTGATATTTTTTCCAACCACATTGCATTTCTTTCAACCTGATTCATCGATGCATAAAGACTCAACACGAAAAAATCCAATTATTGCAAAGAAAATTTAACAACCATCCATCTTGATGTGGATCGAATTATTGTCCATTGAGAAGGGCTGAATTCCATGAGACCAACCTATCCCCTGATAAACCTGATGATAGAATGTAATGATAAGAAAAATCATTGTATCCCAAAAGCTACACACCACATGATCGGAGACACCTTTAATTTTCGTCTCCAACATGATAAAAAATTTCACATTATGTTTACGAACACAATATAACACAAACTGCTAATTCACCCTATTATTGAGACCTCTTCAACAATTCCAACTTAAGAAAGATAATGACATAAATGAGGTATAAAATAACTTGACAAAGTTCTCATTGATTCAAAGATATGTGATCGTATCTTTTGCTACCATAACTAACTATTTGTGATGTTCTTTGAACAAGCTTAGTTTGTTTCCCATTTCAATAGTTTACTCTCCAATTCTATTGATGACCTTTGCGACAAGATAATAACACAATTCATTCTGAAACATCAGCACCTGACGAAATTGAGTCCACTAGTTGATGCATAAATGGCATCTGTAAGCTTGCTGCCTGAGAACTAGATTTCGTCACCAATTGACCCTTGTTTTAAACATTATTACTCTTCAGAAAGGCACTCAAACTTGCCCTAGAGTGTTCCAATATTTTTCAAGCTAGCAAACCCGAATCGATAATGAAAGCGTACATTCTATCCTTCGAATGAGATTATGCAATCAAACCACTAGATTCAACAGAAACTTCGTTTGAATCAAAAGAGAAACTCGAATAATTATCTTGGCAATGTTGGAAGCCTACCCCTTAACTAAGGTTGGTATAAACCGTCAACTCCATCGTACCCATGATAAGTTTGAATGAATGGTTTATTATTCCAAATAATACCGAGACAAGGTATGAAACAATTAAGGCGGTTTGGTCTATTGAAGTCGCAGTTCAAGGAAACAATTCGGCCAAAAGAACCTATCATTTATCTAATCAATTTTTTACAAATAAGCGCAGAAGGAGTTCCTATAAAGTCTAAATACATTATGCACTCCTTTGGTGTAAAATCGGGTGTCGAGAATTGCACTTTTTCAAAGATGTGATGCATAACCCTCTAATCTACCCCTACAAAATCATTCATGGCATGCATAATATTAAAGGAGATGATAACATTATCACCACGCGCTAGGACAACAAAAGCAACATTAAAGCCCCTTATGTACTAATTCAAAAGAATTCTTAATGTTCGATATATTATTCAAGAAAGCAAGTTCCAAGGGGCTCCTTCGACCATAAGATCGTGGCATTGAGTTGAATTATCCTAGCTGATTGGCATGCTTTGCGCAACTTAGACATGGGCTACAATGGAAGCTTCCGTTGATTCCCTAGAATTTGCCAAAATCTTGGCATACGATCTCTCCCCTCTCGGCGAGTCACGGAATACCACTTTTGGTTTCTGAACTTGATGAGAAACTAGTCTTAGTTTTGAAATAGCTTCTCTCGGATTAGAGGTAAACCTAGCCTTGAAAACCTGCAATTGAATCTTTCCAATAAATATTGCATTCATTATGTATAGAGCTTCATGAAAAGGAATTGATCCATCAATTATTATGAAACTAAAATTATTTATCTTGCTATTCCTTTTGCAAGCAATGTAAACAAATCCATACAATTTGCGATGATAAATTTTATCTTCAAATTCGTGACTAAAACCCTTGCTTGCCCTTTAGGATCTATTACTTCACGCATTATTTGCCGAGAACCAATTTGGCTTTGTTAAGGGCTGTAACATCCATGAAGCTATTACATTGGCCTCTAAAAGGATAAATGTACTTCACCGTACATGCCGAGGTGGAAATCTAGCAATGAAGATCGACATTAAGAAGGTGTTTGACACGTTAAATTGGAAATTTCTCCTTGAGGTGCTAAAATGTTTCAGGTTCTCGGAAACTTTTACGACTTGGATTGGTAGTATCCTTCATTCGGTGAGAATCTCTATCCTCACACCAGTCGGATCACGAGGTTACTTTGGTTATGCCAGAGGAGTCCAACAGGGCGACCCTTCATCCCCTCTTCTTTTTTACATTGCCGAAGAATTTTTTAAGTAGAATGATTTCCTCCTTGGTTAGTTCAGGGAAAACCCAATTTGTTACACGACCAATGAGTATTTTACTTCACATTTACTTTATACTGATGACATTCTCCTCTTTGGTATGGCTAGTTTGAATAATATGGAGGTTATTAGAGATGCTTTTGATCTCTATAAAAATATTTCAGGATAACGTGTAAATTTGGCAAAATTGAATGATTATTTTAGTGGCAATGTGACTGGATTAAGAGCTAAACACTTGGCAGCAATCATGGGTATCAAAAGTGGAGAATTTCCTTTCTCATATATAGGGTTTCCCTTTTCCTAGGGGCACTAAGAGTCTCTTTTTTACAGCCTATTATGCATAAAATTTTGGGCAAATTTGTAGGTTGTGCTGGAAGCAGTTTATCTATAGCTGGCCAAATTGTGTTAGTGCAATCGGTGGTTTGCGGTTCCTTGATGCATTCCTTTTCAATATACAAATGGTTGGCCTCTCTTCTAAAGGGGATTGATAGAGTGATTAGAAACTTTGTTTGGAGTGGATCTATTGACAAGGAAAAACTCATGGCTTCCCCTTGGAAGATTTGTACAACTCCAATAGTGGTAGGGGGCTCGGATTGAGGAAATAGCGGACATTAATACCTCGCTCTTAGCTAAATTAGCTTGGGGGATCATTTGTGGTGATAGTATGTGCTGTAATCTGCTTCGAAAGAGATTTGTTAGCAACGATGTCCAACAAATTTGGCTCCCAAATTCTAGTATTTGGTGTTCAATCCACGATGTCTATGGAGTTGTACGTGGCAGCATCAATTGGTTCGTTGGAGAAAATTCTAAACTAAACTTTTGGAATTCGGAGTGGATAAAACCCACCATTTCATATCAGATGGGCTTAAGCAGACAGGAAAAATTATCCTTGACGAATAAGGTTGGGGACCTCGTATTGAATGGTGGCTGGACAACACTTCCTACCTCGGTTCCGGTAGACTTATGGGAACGCATCTCATTTGTTTCTTGTTCGATTGACGAAGATGACTTTTGTGCTAGGCAACCTTCAACCAACGGTATCTTTAGTTCAAAATTATTCTACCATTGGCTAACTCCTTCAATAGGAAGCATGTACATCTTCAAACATATTTGGCACTTGACCATTGTACTGTCCCATTCGATTATTTGCTGGAGAGCTATCATGAGGTACATCTCCACTCATGATGTCTTTACACGGAAAGATATTAACATTATTTCTATTTGTTCACTATGCCAAAATAGTTGCGAAAGTAGATACCATCTTTTCATGGCCTGTCCTTTCTCGATTCAGATTTGGAAAAGCTTGATGTCTCTATTTGGTCGCTCATTTGATGTTGGATTATAATTGACTACGGCCTTTACCTCAACAATGGTTCACCATTTTAGTTTATAAATTTAATTTTTGTGAAACTCAGCTATGGTTAATATTGTCAAGATTATTTGGACCATTAGATGTAATGCAATTTTCAACAACGTACAACCAAATATTCATCATAGCTTACGTCAGCTTTGGATAGTTCTTAGATGAATATATAAATTTGGTCTTCGTTCTATTTGGAATTCATTATTTAAGCGAAAAATTTTGGTCAAACTAACACTTGTATTGCGACTACATTCTGCCTCAAGGATAATTCCAGTTCATTAGACATCACCTTCGCTAAATTGGCTCAAGATCAAAACCGATGCCTCCTCAACAGGAGTTCCGGGCAAGCCGGGTTGTGGTGGGGTTGTCAGGAATCATCTTGGGCAGGTGGTTCTTTGCTTCACCTTCCCCCTAGGTATTGCTTATTCCTTTATCACTGAATTGAAGGCTGAAATATATGGGATTGAGTTGGCTTCTACTAGGGGATGGACAAACATTTGGTTGGAAAGTGATTCCACCTATGTTGTTACACTTTTCAAGACTAGAAGTATGATGGTTCCTTGGTGCCTCCGCAACTCTTGGAAGGCTTGTTTTATTCGTCCAAGGCACAAGTCACATTTACCGAGAGGGTAATGGTATTGCAAATGCCCTATCTGCATTTGGAAGAACAGTTGAAAGCCTTTGTTGTTGGGATCATATACCGAGTTTCTGTTCTTCTTTACTAGCTCATGATTTGAGTGGGTGAAGCATGTTTCGCTTCACATAGTTTTCATTTTAGCTTAGCTTTTGGATTAGCCTTTTCTTACTTTGCTTTTTTCGAACATTTTTGTTTCTCTCTTTCTCATTTAATAAATTAAAGGGTTGGGTGATGTGTTGGTTTCCGGGGTGCCAACCTAGTTGGGATGTCCGAACCTTCTATTGCCTTACCTCACCTTCATTAAAAAAACGAATCCTTAAACTCCAAACTTTACAAAAACTGATCGCATAGTAGATGCTCCGTGTGAGTTTGGAAAATTCTCAAAATAAATTCTTAATTCTTTAGCTTTCATGGGATTCATATCTCGATTTTGATAGGGTTGTTATTCTGGGAATATGTTTGGGGGTGTGCTGGATATGTTGTTTGTCGGAGGAGTGGCCCCCGATTAAGTGGCTGCGGTGGTGGTGATGGTTGTGAAACACTACCATGGAATCAGGTCTGAGGTTTTGAAAAGAATCAAGGTCTGTGGTTGTGTTTCTGGTTTGTAAAAGAAAAAGGTTATGGTAGAGATTAATGGTGTTGTTAATGGTGAGGTTATAATGGTGATCAAAATCTGGTTGGGATGGTGGAGGCTGGTGGATGCGACATGATGGTTGTGGCGGCTGCTTTGCTTTGTTTATGAATTAAAACTTTGGTTTTAAAACATAAATTATAAACTTATTGTTGTAAATAAAATGAACATACAAGAATATAAACTATAGAAATGTGAAGCATAAGATAAATGGAGAGAAAGTAAGGAATAAGTAATCTTGTTCTTCTTATTAATTCAATGGAGAAAGTTTATATTTATAGACAAATACAATAACATGTAAATTCATAAGTTACATAATACTAATGAAGAGTTAAGTTTGACATCAATGGACATCAATACATATGTTATTAAACATATATCTACAACACTTCCCCTTTGATGTCCATTTTCGTGAATGGGACAATGCCTCGTTAAAAACCTTACCAAGAAAAACCCTATGGGACAAAACATTTGGTTAAGGGAAAAGAGTGCAATATTTACTTCCCCTATTCGCATTATGCAATATGAATATGCCTCGTTAAAACCTTTCTAGGAAAAATCTAGTGGGACGAAAAACTTAGCGAAGGAAAAGTAGTACAATATTCAAATGAATACTGTCAATTTAACATATACAATTAATTACATATGTTACATAAAACATATATTAACAACACTTCCCCTTTGATGTCCATTTTCGAGAATGAGACACTGCCTCATTAAAAACCTTACCAAAGAAAACCCTGCGGGACAAAACCTTTGGTTAAGGGGAAAAAGAGTGCAGAGTTTACTTCCCCTCTTAGTCCTATGTTCTCGTTAAAACCTTGCTAAGGAAAACTGAATGGAACAAAAGCTTAGCAAATGAAAATGAGTACAATATTCATATGCAGTTTTACTTCCCAAAAAAAAACACAATGGTTAAGACATAACCTTGAGCTGACGTATTTAAATATTACACTCATGTATTTCGAAGATAGAAACATTTAGTGACTTACTAAAAATATCTGCTAGATTGTCACTTAATCAAAATTTTAAGATGTTAATTGATTAGTCTTCATTAGATTATGACATAAAAAAATTTGATGAAATAAGTTTAATTTTATCTCCTTTAAAATAGTCACCCTTGAGTTGCGCGATGTAGACTGCATTTCTTTATAAATTGGTAACATAGCTTCTTGGTCTACTGATTAATCACATGCATGAACCATTTTTTTAAACAATAAATGGATCTTTTCAAAACTCTTTCGATGTTCGAACTGCAGATCTGAATACATTTATTTTCAAGAGAATTCAATTATGTTTGGATTACATAATTCCATGTTCTTCAACAACAACTTGTTTGACATTCTTGAATATGCAAATTTGATTCATATTTCCGTTACCACAATACTGGATAAATATGATCTATGACAATTTTAAATTCATTCCATAATTTACAAGTACTAATATAATATATTTGACTTTACACATTTTCAATAACTTCGGGTGTTTGGACTTCAGGTGCTACTACTTCGACAAGATCTATATTTATATTTGTACATTGATTCTCAATAATATTATCTTTATTGTCGACTAATTTCGAGGATTTTATCATGTAAACCAATTGGTTATCCACGCTTTAGGCGCATTACATTTATATAGAGCTATTGTTAATTTATTGTTCAGGAATTTCAATATTAATTGATGATGAAGCATCATATTAAACTAGTTTTTCCAAAATTATCTTTCTACTTTCTCCTCCTAATTTTGAGAAAATACTTCCATCGAATATCTACAAATATTGCAGTAAACATGTATATATTTTAAAGGTTTAAGATACTTTATAGAGATCCAATCAAATATAAATTTTTAATCTATTTTGATGACCCATTTTGGTCTATTACGATAAAGTTATAGTCACAAATACATCATAACTACAAAACTTTTAGGTGAGAAATGTTGGGTTCATGACCAAAAGCTATTGTAGGGGAAATAATCAATATAACTTTTTGGTCTTAAACATAAAAATAAATAATTGCATGCAATATTGCATATCTCACATTTATATATGAAGATATGATCGCACAATAATTGCTCATGCAATCAAATGCATATATTTAGTACACGGTTCTACAAAACCATTTAAGTATGAACATATGCATATGTTCAACTTTAATCTCAATTGATATAAAAAAATAAATGTGTCCCATTTAGTTAAAACATCAACTTCAAGTGATTGTAATTCTTCAGGAAGTAACTAAAAGGTCTATATTGTGAATGAATTGATCCACATTTATCTCATTATATGTTTTGTAAAAATGACAAGGAATTATATTTCAAACCTTCTAAAATGTTATACGATCAATTTTCCTTGCGAACAAACAACATGAAGAAACTTTGTTCTTTAATAGTTGTCTCATATCCATTTCCACAAATCTTCTCATCATTATCGAACTACGATGTTAGTCGATTGTGCCAAATTTCATAAGTATCTAAAAAAACTTCTAATTTATAGTTAAACTAGCCTCAAATTATGTTTATTACATATGATATTTTTTTAATGTCTTCATTCACAGTTTCAATATAATATTCATTTCTATGAATATATTTTAAATTTTATTAAATTTCTGTGAGAATTTGGGTAATATAATGCATTATTTATAAATACTTTTATTTTTGAAATCAACATAGATTCTTCAAGATCTTTTCAATAAAAGTTGCTCTTCTTGAGCACTCAACAATTTTTCTTTGTCTTAGTAGCGTAAAACTGACTCTTTTAGAGCAGTTACACTTTTCCCCCTTATACATTACTACTGGTCTCTTACAAAAACCTTTATCAATTTTTATGTCACCCGATATCAATGTGACCTTTTTTCACTCATTTTCAAAGCATGATATACCATATATAAATTGACGTCAATCTTCCTTTAATTTTTCACTTCTGTTGATTATTATTATCATTCAATTGATTTTTCACTTCTAATGAGTTATCAATCATTAATACCACTTTTTCAATTCAAGTGAAAACTAATAATCAAGCTTCAAATAAAAATTTTTTATCAGTTTATTTTTTAACTTTTGGTGAAAATTATTCATTAAATTTATTTTTCACTTCAAGTGAAAATTATTCAAAAATAAATTTTTTTCCACTTCAAGTAAAAACTATCCATCAATTTTACTCTTCTACTTCCGGTGGAAATCATTCATCGATTTTATATTTCCACTCCAGTTGGAAATCGCTAGCACATTTATATTAATTTGAAATTGTAAACCTATTTCCTTCAAAATTTTTACAAAAGATCTTAAGGACCTTCAATAGTCAACTATTTCCATTTTGATCTTTCATATAATATTACAACATATAATATTGTTTGTAACTCAAAATTAATTTAATAAAAAAGCTCATGATAAACTTCACCAAATCTTGATGGATTGTATTGAACCATGCAATCCATTGTTGAACGAAAACATTATTCTTCATATGCATAAATTTTGCAACAAAATTATTCAAAAAATGTAGAAAATTGTTGAATAGTAACAATAAAAATAAATAATGAAACTGGAGAAAGAAGAAAAACTACTTCATTAATCAAATTTCATGTATCTTTGTAATACCCATCACATTCTTGTTCATCAAAACATCTTAGCGATATTCTTGTTGGTAGATTGAAAGAGTGAACTCATGCTAATAACGTGTTGTAAATAAAATGAACATACAAGAATATAAACTATACAAATGTGAAACATAAGATAAATGGAGAGAAAGTAAGAAATAAGTAATCTTGTTCTTCTTATTAATTCAATGGAAAAAGTCTGTATTTATAGACAAATATAATAATATATAAAGATATAAATTACATAGTACTAATGAAGAGTTAAGTTTGACATTAATAGACATCAATACATATGTTACAAAACATATATTTACAGCACTTATGAATTCTTATTTATTTTTAAAGAGTCCCATTTTCAATATATGTTTGACATTCATCATTTACAGATGAGGATCATTACGTATGTTTCCTTAATCAAAGAGTCACTATTCAACTCATTTGAAAAGATGTCTATGAATAAAAAGGATCGAAATCGTACTTCTTCCGTGCTCAAGATTGAAAAAAGCTAATTTCGTATGCGTTTATATGAGATACCAATCATCTAATTTTTACAACACGAAAACGATGAAGAGTGAGAGTTTCAAATAATGCTTTTCCATCACACTATATATATATATATATATATATATATATATATATATATATATATATATATATATATATATATA
>CATIWQ010733893.1:0-10039 GCA_949673415.1 Euphorbia schlechtendalii | reverse complement strand
GCCTTGATATATTTAGCATTTCATGCTACCCTATTTTGTTTTGTGATTTTTCCTTGATATAAACATCTTCAATGAAGTATTTTATATTGTTTTAGTCATTATTTATCAAAATCAGCAATATCAATTCACTATCCACCCTCGCAGTGATTCTGGCATTGGTATGACAATCGAGAATTAATTGACTGTCTTGGCACAATTACACAAAGTGGAACTGCTAAATTTCTGAAGGCATTGCAGGTCAACCATCTTTGACTGTTTTATTGTTGGTTCAAATCCTTTTGTTTGGGTTACTTAATTGACTTAAAGGTCCTTTGTTCTCCAATAGGATAGCAAGGATGCTGGTGATAACAACAATTTAATTGGTCAATTTGGTATGGAACTCTGCCTCACTTCACTAACGATTCCAAGTTCCTCCCCGGAGAAAGACTTAGGAAACAATAAAAGAAGTTGCTTACAAAGATGTTAAGAGCAATGTTTCACACGCATGAGGAGTAGTTTAAAGTTCAAATATGTAAATATCGGTTTGAGAATATTTTGGAAACACTATATACTTTTAGTAGCATTGTTTTTAGTTTGTATAGTATAATATGTACTTTTTAGTTCTCGTTCGAATTTGTATACCATTGAAAATTATGCATAATGAATTAATTTTAAAAAATAAATTTCAATGTTTTTGAATTATGGCATCAATTAAGTGTTTTATAAATGTGTTGCAATAAGTGTAAAAAGTGTTTCAAATGCGACATAAGTGTTTTTAAAAAAGTGTTGTTAAAACTAGACATGTTGTTGCATATATGCTAAAAGTGTTATAATAAAAGTGTTGCGAAAAAACAACAAAAGTGTTACGAAAAATTTTAACGGACGTTAATGTTGTCGGTGATGGGTATTTTTCGCAACAGAACAGAAGGAGTTGCAAGTATTAAAAAAGTGTTGCAAAAAATCACTTGTCGCAACATATTTCTTAGTGTTGCAAAAAAAAAAGTGTTGCGAAAATGACTTTTCGCATTGGAAGCATCACCAACGACTTTTTTCACTGAAAAGTGTTGCGACAAGTGCTTTCGCAACACTTTTGCCACTTTAGGCAACATTTTTTCGTTGTTGCGACAGACCATCTATGGCGTAGTGATATATAATTGTTCTCTCAAAATCAAATAATTATTGTATTCAATTTTATTTCATTTTCTAATTTTATTTTCTTTTGTAAAATTTAGGGTTGTATATTGAATATGATAATTCGTTAGATATTTTTCAAATGATAATATTGTAATCCTAATACCTAATATGTATTTATCAAAGTTTATTAAAATTTTTGTTGTGTATGAATATTGGTGAAATATTAAATTTATCGTTGAAATTTTTTAGACATACTTTAATTTTATGAGGGGCCATTTACAATTTTTTGCTAATGGCCTCGAGAATCTTCGAGAAGACCCTGTATTTGTTTTACTCCTTACATTTTATAAACTATTATATATAATCGAAATTATGGAATTATTATGAAATGAAATTAGTGTACACCACTAAGCGAGTTTCTTAGTGTGCAGTTTGTTTTCTACGCACAGTTTAAAGAATTATCGATATATAGCTCAAACTGAGGTGGAGAGGTTTGATTGAGAAGTGCAAGTTTAGATAACAATATGAGGTCGTTTAACCTTTGATCATATTTTGAGGTATTGTTATATAAATGACATGTACTACAAGTGTGGTATAAGAAACTCATTTTGATGATAGTAGCCAATATTTGAAGTTTATATACATATGGAGTTATAAATATCATCTATAATGTTATTTATATAAAGATTTGACAAGAAGTGTATTTATATTAAAGATGGTCTCTAAGTATCAAAATATATACCACTATTATCAAAATCGTACTATTTGCAATTCGCACGATTCGATTTCCTAAATATATACTGTTGGATGTTGGCCCGTTTACACAAAAGAAGCCCACAGGGTTAAAAGGCCCAAGTTATTTACTAAGCCAAGCTTGAGTTTGAAGCTGCTTTTGTTCCCTAAAGTGCTGCATTTTATACCAGGTTCATTCATATATAAACTCATTTATCACTTAACCCTAAACCTAAACCAAAAACCAAACCTTTCATTTTCTCTCTTCTATTTCTCCTTCTCTCACCACTTTCTATTATTCTTCTTCTCTTCATCTCCGTCTAATTTAATCAGTTTCAACCTAATGGCTTTGATTTCTTTGGGGATGCAACTTGCATGGAGGCGGTTATCTTCTTGGGCTATAAAAGGGAGATCCTGGAAAGGTTTCAGGTTCACTGGTTATTTTTTTTCATTTTAGTTTTGGGGTTTAGTTTTATTCTATGATTTTGTTTGCTTGAGCTTGAGTATTTTGCCTTGGGTTAATCTTTTTCATCTCTTTCTTGAGCTTTTGTGATCTCTTGGCTTGTAATCAGATTTCTATGTAATTTTTGCATGGTCTGTAGTACCATTATCAATAATAAAGCTACTCTCCTTGTTGTCGGTTGATGTACCCTTTTAAGGATAGATTTTATCTCTATCAAAGGGGAACAACCTAAAAATCTTTGTGTTCTTTAAGTTTATGCAAATTCTTTAGTTGATATGTATGTTTACAGATTTGAATGCATGGTTTAGGAACTCAATTTTAGTATTCTACTTAGTTTAATTCGTTACATGTGGTATCAGAGCGTTATGGTTTATAATCTGTATATGCATGTGATTCTTTCCTCCTTAGATTTGATTATTTGATCTTGCATGTTAATTATTTAGGATTTAAATGCTTCTATGCTTAGATTTCAAATCTTTGTGAGTCATTTCATGCCTACATGTGATTATGCGATCTTGTAAAGTCTCAATATTTCAAACTGCGGTTATGTTCTTGTAAAATAACCAGTCTGTGCTTGTGTTAGTATTTCTCTTATAAAAAATATTACCTTGATTTCTCTTACTTACTATTTCTTTGCTTCTTTGACATTTGGTGTAGCGTGTGGATTCTTTGGAGTGGATTGCCATCTTTGGAGTTTACTTTGTTAATTGTGAAAAGCTTCAAAAGGTAAACCATTCTAAAACTTTCTCTATTGAATTTACATAAGAAAATTTGTATTTTACATGCCACTGTTAAAAGAAGGACTCCAATCCTGAGTTTAAAGTGGATTCCAGTAAGTATTCCCTTCTCCTTTCTCTATAATTTCTTATGTAGCCACATGCCTAGGCCCATATGCATGCATGGATCCTACCTATAGAGAATTGCATGATTAGGAAGCCGCTGAGATATATTTTGTATTGATTTTGTTTTGTCAATCTTGAATTTTGTTGTGATATCTTTGATAAAATTTTTGATACACCTTCTGATAATTTTTTTGAGATCATATATCTTATTCTAGTCTCTTGCTTTGTGCTAATTTTTTCTTTAATCTAGAATTGATTTCTTCTTGAGTTGATTAACATGTATGACTTATTCTTATTTGAGTCTTCTTTAGGAAGTTTCTCATCTGCTTATTCTCTAAGATTAGGATTTGTAGAATAGGTAGAATTTTAGGTTTCTTCTCTCTTTCTCAATTCTTCTTTCCTTTTTGTATTATTTGTTGTCTGTTTATTAATATATCTATAGCTAAAGTTTCCCTTGATAAGTTTGATGGTAAATATAATTATTCTATATGGAAACAAAAACTAGAGGCTGTCTTAATGCAACAAAACTGTCATAAAGCCTTGGCTGGTAGGGGTAAACTCCCTACATCTTTTTTAGAAATTGAAAAAGATGAAGCCATGGACACTGCCTATTCAATAGTGATCTTAAATCTTTCAAGTAGTGTTCTTAGGAGGGTTAGAGATCAAGAAACTGCTGCTGGAGTCATAACTAAATTAGATAGTATCTACATGACCACAAACATAGCTAGAATAACATTCTTATAAGAACAACTATTTTCTGTTAAAATGAATCATAATAAGAACATGGAGAAACTATGATGATTTTCATAAGTAAGTGATTGAGCTGCTTAGTGTAGAAGTCACTATTTCTGAAGATGATCAAGCTATCCTTCTTCTTAACTCTATCCCTGATAAATATAAAGGTTTAAAAGAGGATTTAAAATATGGTAGGGATCACCTAGATGTAAAGGACATAATTTCTGCTCTAAAAATGAAAGAATTGGAAATTAAGGCTGCGTCTAAAACTAAAAACTCTAGTGTTGAGGGTTTATTTGTCCAAGGTAAAAAGGGTAAGGCTAAACATAAGGGTAAAGGAAAATCTAATCAGTCTAGTCAAAATGGTAATAATGGTAACACTTATCCCAACACTTCTAATAGCTCTAGTAAAAAAGGGTCACACCAAAAGTTTTGTAGATTAAGGATAAGTGGTCAACCATCACCAAATGAATCTAGTGATTCAGGAGACATTAACACTATAATTGAATCTGATGCTATTGAAGCTCTCACTATGAGTCAAGAAAGGAATTCTAATTCTTTGATTCTTGATTCAGGGTGCACTTTCCACATTTCTCCTAGAAAGGAATGGTTCATAGATTACATTCCTTTCAAGGGTGGTAAAGTTCTAATGGGAAATGATTCTTCCTGTGAAATTATTGGCATTAGGAAGATTCAATTCAAAGTTGAAAATGGAACTCAAGTTACTTTAAAAGATGTTAGGCATGATCCTATGATTAAGAGAAATCTAATTTCTCTGAGTTACCTTGATAACAAGGATTTAGAGTTTAAGGCTCAAGGTGAAGAGCTTGAGATTATTAAAAAATGTCTTTTAAAAGCAAAACTATCTAATGGTCTGTAATACTTGCTTGAATCTGCTATTTCTGGTTTATGTGCTTCTATGTCTCAAAATGTTAAAATCTGAATTATGGCATAAAAGACTAGGTCACATTGAAAATAAAGGTCTAAATGCCTTAAAGAATAACAATCAACTGGATTTACCTATTAATGTTAACCTTATGCCTTGAGACATTTGTATTATGGGAAAAGCCCATAAACAGAGTTTTAAGTATGCTAATTGTGTATCTAATGCACCTCTAGAATATATACACAGTGATTTGTGGGGATCATCTTATGTTCCCCCTTCTTTGTCTGGTTCTCATTATTTTGTCACCTTTATAGATAACTATTCTAGGTAAATTTGGATTTATTTTCTTAAGAATAAAAATGATGTGTTTTTAAAATTCACTAAGTGGAAAACCCTTGTAGAAAATTAGACAAGTCTTAAAATTAAAACTTTGAGAACTGATAATAATTTGGAATTCATAAATACTCAGATTAATGAATTTTGTGACAATAATGGAATCATTAGACATCGGACTTGTGTGTATACACTACAACACAATGGTGTGGCTGAAAGATATAACAAGATTGTTTTGAATAAAGTAAGATGTTTGTTATCAGAGTTTGGTTTGGATCATTGTTTTTGGGCTGAGGCCTCTGCCACTATCTATTATCTTATAAACAGAACTCCTAGCTCTGCCTTAAGTTTTAAATGTCCAAATGAGTTGTGGTATAATAAACCTGTTAATTACACCAATCTTAAAACTTTTGATTGTTTGTCTTATGCTTACTTTAAGGAGTCAAAACTTGATCCTAGGGGTTAAAAGATGTGTTTTATGAGGATATCCTTTTTGTATTAAAGGTTATAAATTGTGTTCACTTACTGAAAATAAGGTTATTATCAGTAAGGATGTAATTTTTAATGAACAATTGACAGTTGGCATTCTACTTTTGGCCCAATTATTTAATTAGTTAATTATTGAATATTAGTCAGATTTTCCTACCCAGTTGAGTATTTTACTTGCTAATTTGTTTGTACAATTTTGAATATGAAGGAATACATAATCTTTCATTAAAATAGTCATATTCTATCATTAAAATAATTCTATCTTTTAATCATTTGATATTTAATACACATGTATACTTATACAATCGTTCGTTGGGCCACTAAAATAAGCATTAATGTTTTAAACGTGTACAATTGTTGTTTCTATAAATACATATAATTAGTGTTACGAGTATTCACAAATAAAATCTGAGAAACAATGACAGAATCTAACAAAGAACTTTTCCGTGCAGTTCCAAGCTTTCCTCCCTCTGTGTGGGGTTCTACCTTTGCATCATCACCATCCCAAGATTCAGTAAGTCTTGTATTTTTCTTTTGTTCGTAGGCAAATGTATCTATAGCTTTGTGCAGTGAGTCCGAATCGTTTAACGTTCCACCAAACTTTCAAAAAGTCCATGTTACTCCTTTAAATCTGTAAAAGTGAACAAGTTTGTCGTTTATTACTACGTTACTCCCTCAATCTGTAAAAGTGAACAAGTTTGATCATATATTCATATTCAGTAATTTTATTCCACAGGAATATGCAGCATGTACCAACGAGGTGGAGAAACTGAAAGAAAATGTTGAGCACATGTTCATTCAATCTACAACAAATCTTATTTCGAGCATTGAGTTTATCAACTTGCTATGTCGTCTTGGTGTTTCCTATCATTTCAAGAGTCAAATTGAAAGTCAACTAAATTTCATCTTCAATGCATTCCAAAATTTATTTGACAAAAGTGATTTTGACCTCTACACCGTGGGAGTTCTGTTTCGTGTTCTAAGACAACATGGCTACAAATTGTCTTGCGGTAAATTTTATCTTCATTCACTTGATCGTGCTAAAAATTATTTTTATCGCTTTATCACTGTTGAATAAACTTTGAATAATAAACTGCGTATTTCAGATGTGTTTAACAAGTTCAAGAATAGTGATGGGGAATTCAACAACGATATTGCTGATGATATCGATGGGCTTCTTAGCTTATATGAAGCAAGCTTTTTGAGTGTTCAGGGCGAAGAAATACTAGACGAAGCCCTTGAGTTTTCAAAGAGACATCTTGAAACCTTTGTTGAGAAATCGAATTCAAGATCTCATCTCGTAAATCATATAAGGAAGTCTCTCGAGCAGCCATTCCACCATGGAGTACAAATAATTGAAACTTTTCATTATATTTCATTTTACGAACAAGAAGAGTCTCGAAACGAAACTCTTCTAAGGTTCGCGAAGCTGGATTACAATCGATTACAATTGTTATTCCGAAAAGAGCTTTCCTTGGTATCAACGTAAGTCGTTAAAATCATGTATGAAATAAATATATTTGTGAGAAAGAAAAACACAGATAACTATATTTTTGTACCTTATTCAGGTGGTGGAATGACCTAAACATTCGGAAAACTTTGCCATATACAAGAGATAGAATCGTGGAAGGCTATTTTTGGGCACTCGGAACTATACCTCCTCCTGAAAATTCATTGGCTCGGCTAACAGGCACCAAGTGTGTAAAAATTGCATCGATATTGGATGATACATTTGATACCTATGGAACACTAGCTGAACTTAAACTTTTCATACATGCTCTTGAGAGGTATGTTTCATATATACTGCCCAAAGCATTTGCTCCAACGCTGAACTCTATTCGTGGCGAATGCTCTGGTGCCAAAAATAATTTTTTGCCAGAAATTTGGCACAAAAATTTTTGGTTTATTTTTAACTGACGGCATTCTTGTCATTTTCAGGTGTTATAGAGCGGTATATATCAATAGATACATTACAATTGCCATTATTTGTTTAATTTCAGGTGGAGTTTAGAAGCTATAGATCAATTGCCCAATTATATGCAATTTATTTACAGAATTATCATGGAAACTATTGGTGAAATGGAAAATCACGAAGATGAAGGAATTCGAACTAGAGCTTGTTATGCCAAGGAGATGGTAATCTTTAGGACTATAATTTTATTTTTTTATCTTCTTATGAATATATAGTTTTTTTAAATGAACATCAAAGTTGACAAATCACGTATTTAATAATTTTTTTTATATTTTTTCTTAGTCCCTACAACTAGCGAGATGCTACTTTGTTGAGGCAAATTGGATACATGATAATGACAATGTTCCTTCGTTTCCCGAATATCTGGAGAACGGTTTGACGACGAGCACTTATGGGTTACTTTCTTCGGGAATGATGATTCATATGGAAGGATTAGATATCAAGGATCTCGAATGGATGCAAAGTAACCCAAAAATAATTGAAGCTACTAAATTATTTGGGCGTTTGATGAATGATATCAAACCTCATCAGGTACATATGGTTTTAGATTAATTATACTAATCGTCGGACCATACTATGAAATATTCTATTTGACAGCATAAACGAACTTTGGTGACAAAAAAACCTAATATTGTAACAATTTTAAAATAGGATTGGCAGTTTCAGACTTTATTTTTATCGGATATGTGTTGGAGATGTTGGGGCTATCACACATTAGAAATAATAAAGGAATATGAGTAATATATAAGTGGAGTAGATTGGGTCTTAGCACAAGTCAATTGGTTTTGTGTTAGATAGACTCAAACCCACCTGTATGCTCACTCAAACTATAAAGCCCAACACTTTCCCGACCCACGGATTCTCTACATGGTATCAGAGCAAGAAGAATGTCTGACAGCCGAGATCCTGGGTTCGAGTTTGAAGTCTTGGTGGAATTAGGCTAGCGGAGAGACTAGGCTCGTTGTTGATCTTGAGCTTCCGAGAAATAAGCCAAGGAATGTTTGGCAAGGCCAAGTTGCACTTGAGGAGGAGTGTAAGTGGAGTAGATTGGGCCTTAACACAAACCAATTGGTTTTGTGTTAGATGGACTTAACCCCACATGTATGCTCACGTTTAACACTTTCCCGACCCACGGATTCTCTACAGTGCCGAAAATAAATAACAAATACACTGGTTTGATGATGTGATGTTTGTTTCTTTTCAGCAAAAAGAAGCATAAAATAAACATCATTTATCTGAAGTTTTTTTTTATGAAAGTGGATTTTTAATATTCTTAAATTGTTTTGACATAATGATAATGAAAAAGGTTGAATATGTGTAGGTTGAGATTGCAATGAAAGATATTCCTATAGGTTTGAAAAGTTACATGAATGAATATAACAAATCAAAAGAAGAAGCAGTTGTTGGAATTAAGAAGTTATGTGAAAATGCATGGAAAGATATAAATGAAGCTTGCATGAAGCCAACTATTGGATCAACAAAAGTTCTTGATCTTTCCCTCAATCTTACTCGAGCAACTGATTTTACCTACAATGTGGGCGACACATATACATATGCATCGGATATGAAGGATGTGATTGAATCATTATTCATCCGTCCACTACAGCTCTAGTGCAAGCAATAAATAATTGCACCTTCTAGTTCTCATTTGGTTTAATTTGCTTTCAACATCTTTCTTTTTTTCCTTATCTCTTACTTTTCTTTTGATGATTTGTGTGGTACGTAATTAATTGGAAAGTGTTTGTTGTGTAATATGGTATGTTTAATATCCTTAATTTTGAGAATTGAAAAGATTCTGTTAGTGTTGAGTATAAGTGTAGAGGAAAAATCCCTAATTCTAATGGTAACTTGTATTTTGTGTTTCATCTTCTTCTAATGAAGCTTGTTCATGTTTCTTTACTTCTTTCTGTTCTCAAATTCGAACTGTTAACATGGTATCAAAGCGAATTAGAAGTGCTCTCGCAGTTAATTTAATTTCTAATTTTGTTTTTGATTTCTTTTCCCAGTGTCTTTTCCAGTGAAAGCTTTCTTTCTTTTTGTTTCAGTTCGAAAGTTTCTTTCTTTCTCTGAAATTTCTAGATTTTCTTTCTAATGGCGGATAGATTTCAATTTCGTATTAATGAGCATAGTCCGTTTTACCGTCATTATGGAGAAAATCGAGCGATTATTTTGGTTCGCTAGTCTTGGTGTGAGCGGACGACGTTGAAACCGCGTGGTCGCCGCGAGGCACCGACCCCGTGAGATGGGATGTGGGGGTTTACCGATTGGAAAAAAGAAGTGGATTTAAGTTTAAAGAAAGGAACTTGTTCGTGTAACAAGTTTAATAGACTCGATATCAGAACCTCTAGCCTATGGTACTTAGAGTCACAACCCGGATCAGCTCTTCCGGGAAAATTTGGTACAGCTTAGATCCGTTAAGCTTGAGCGATACCATAGTTCAGAGATTCGGGTCCGGGATGAGTTACTTACTTTGT
>CATIWQ010733817.1:0-40766 GCA_949673415.1 Euphorbia schlechtendalii | reverse complement strand
ACATTTATTGTAACCAAGTATAAAAATTTAATAGGATAAAATATAAAATCTTAAAATAATAATAAATTTAATGTATAAATATATAATAAATATATAAAATTATTCGTCGGGCCGGGCTCGGGTATTTATATAAAAACCAAGCTCGGCCCATAAATCTTCAAGCTTTGACAGGCTCGGGCTCGGGCCAGGTTTTTTAAAAAAATGTATGTCCAAACCCGGCCCATGAAAACGGGCTCGGATCCGCCCGGCCCGCGAACAGGTCTAACTTAAAGTAATAATAAAATACAAGTACTTTTTAAATACCCATACAATAATATAAAAAAAAACTTTCCACAACTCAATTGACTCGGACCGGTGATTTATAGGATGACAAGACATTTGCCACCTCGCCTTTTGCGTTATTCAATTATCTTTCTTGATATGGAAAACAGTATTATGATTTTTACAAAGATCCAGTTCTTCTTTACAGTAAATTTCTTGCTCGTATAAAAGCAAAAACACAGCATTTCATCTCCGTAATTTGAGGCTATTCCTGTAGTACTCGACGTAGATTGAAGTTTCCTTAACGTTCCCTGGCGGAAGATATTTCAGTACAAAACCCATCTTCTCAAAAGATAACTTATACACATATATTGAGAGCCGGAAACAGAAAAAACAAATTATCAATCATTTTATTAATACCAAACACCAATTCAATGTTGAAGCGACATCGTATATACTGAGGATGAGCTGTTCAAACAAGAAACAAAGTGTGTATCTTCCTCCTGTACAGAAAACTCTTCTTCACCAGCAACATCCCTTTTTCTACCAAGCACACAAGACAAATTCATTTCCTTATTAGGTATAACCTACAATACCATTTTAAAATGCCCGAAAAATGGTATAAGAATTCAACTCACCTGATGATATCTGGCTTCCTTTTGTCTATCTATGTATGCAAGTAGCTCTTCTTGTCTAATTAAAGCTTCATGCAACGCCTGCAACCAATAATCATAACCAACAAATCAGATAGATTTAAGCCCCCTTGCATAATTTAGAAATTTAGCATACATCTTGATAAACATATTCTCAATCCGCAAATATACATGAAGCCAAAGCTATTTTATAAATCGAAAGGCATAAGCTACATTTCAACAGATATAAGTCAGGGGCAAAACTCAACATTTTGACATATCCATAGTCCAAGAATATCATTTTGCCCAAATTTTGTAACACCACATATCCCAGTTATGTTGACTTAACAACAGAGTTAAGATTCACACTTTTCGCTGTAGAATTTCCAAATGATGCAATATACATCTAGTTTTTGTACGTAGACTAAAAAATTGAGAAGTAATTGAATTTTGAAGGCAGAAGCAGAGTAATGTGACACCACGTATGAAGTATGAAAGGTATAAAACAAGAGAAGTAATCACCTTTTTTGTAGAAATTAACTCTGCTTCTAATGCATCTACACGACAAACAGCAGCATTTAGTAGCTCCTCTTTCTCACAAGGCATCTTTAAGGGCTTCATCTGCAGTGTGTCAATCTTATGTTCAAGATCACCAAGCCTTTTCACCACAGACGAGACAATGTCTGCCTGTGTTAATCCTGGACTAGGAAAAGGAGGGCCAAGGAACTGCTCCTTCAGTGCCGGTACAGAAACCGGGTCGTCAGATGCTGATTTTTCCTTCATCACCCAAACTGACGAACGGATGAAAGCTAAGAAACCTATATATAATGTTGTGAGCAGTGCCCAAACACGAGCAAAGATTCCTCCAAGAGGCTCTTCCACTTTTGGCACAGAAGGTGTATCTGCAGCTAGTTTTAATGGAACAGCTCAATATGATAGTAGTGAATTAGTGCCAAGTGACAAATGGTATTCTAATAAATATTTAATTCCTAGTTGGACATCTTTTTAAACAGAAAATTCTAGCACTCTCATTTCGATGCCAATGCATCCAACCCTACATAACGATGAAAATTTATCATGTAATAGCAAATTGAGATTGCAATACGTCCTGAAAAAATTCCACTGCGACTAAAATCTATAAACTTTTTGTGTTTTTTTTACTTCAAGCGGCGCTCAAACTCACCAACTTAGTGATAATTTGTCAAAGCTTATGTTATTGGCACCTTGTAAGAAACCTTGTAGTGATTAAAAACCACATATGCAGAGTGTCATTAACATCAAATAAAACCCTCTTTTACCTCTTGAAGTATGTTGATCTTGAACAGACACCTGTTTGTTCCATACGTTATCCACAGTCTTGTCAATCATGGGAACATATTCATCGTATTCAGAGACGCATCCAGCAACACCTGCCTTACCAAGCACCCTAGCCTGCATGACCATCCAATCAGTTTGTTAACAAGTTCAACTTCGGAGATAGATCTGCACTTCACCAGTACATGCATACAAAGAATCTCAATACTGATATGTCATTTATTGACCTAACAGTCCCAATCTTCTCCAGTTTGGTTAATTCTACTTGCTCTGCATTCAAACTCATCATTGTTCTATAAAATCAACGTGTTATTTCTTCCCCATGATAACATCTGTCCATTTTATGTACCAAAAAATAAAGGGGGAGGCAGGTAAGCATATGGCCATACAAATAGGCATTTTAATTTACATGCGTCCTCTTTTATTAAGACATGGTAATGATATTCAGTATTCAAAAAATACAGTCTAGAAGAAAAACAAAGCTGCAGCACACTCTGGCAAGAGAAACTAAGATCTTCAAACTAAAAAATGACAGAGGATACACTTGAAACATTACACAAATGATTTTCATGTTTACAGCATCAAAATGTATGTCATTGCCAGTTAAAAGAGTAAGAGGGCACTTACTTCTTCAGAGACAGGAGTCAATCTTGGAAGCAAATAACTCCTAGTTGGTTTAGGAGATACCACATCTTCCACTTCGGATCCTGACTCAGCAGCAGATGTATCACTAGTTTTAATCTGACATGAAAAAAAAAGGACTCGGTCAAAATTGAGAGGAACCTTGTGTAGATAAGAATAGAGTATTGTGGTCCTAGAGTCCGTTGAATAATACCACTGAATAGCATGGCTTATCAGAAGCATTCACCCTGCTTCCTTCAGTGTCTGAAATTGTTAATATTTGGGTGGAATATATAGCTTCACCATTGAGAACCATCTGCATCAAGGCAGTGAGTCACGTTAACTGAGAAAGGAATACAAATTTTCGGACTTAAGAAATCAAAAGCTACAAAGAGAACAAAAAAGAATTTTATCACGGACCTTTAAAATGTCGGCATCTTTCCATGGGCCTTTATCAGATCCCATACAACCTCCTTCATCAGCACAAGTACAGCTACCGCCCAGAAATTCAGGCAGCTCGCTAGACAAGTTCAAAGATATTTCAAAAAATCGGGAAAGAAAAAAAAACAGAAAACTCAACTTAATTACCTTTTATCTATTATTTCAAGCAACTTGTTCTGGTACTTGTTGCCAAGAACCTGAGAATCATTTCCAACATATGTAATCCTATGATTTTCTCTTTCATTAGCTGAAAATAGTATATGAATTGATAAAAATTAGGAAACATTACTGACATGAATTTTGCTGACTGTTTGAGAATCTAGAAAAGATTTGATAGTGTTCCAGAGCAGCTTAAAACCAGGACCAGCATTTATTATAAACATTCGGCAGAGAGTCTGCAAAGTTTTACATTACAAATCTTAAGATGAGAACACAAAATCAATCTAATTATGCATCCAATAACAGGAAACAAAAGAGGATCATTCTCAAAAAGAGATGCCTACCTCAGGGTAGTTGTCACTATCAATCTTCTGCAGTTGCATGATGAGTTCTCTAGCTGACTTTGTGAAGTTTTTCAAGCCCTAGTGATGGAATTGGAAAATTCATTTTGATTAAGAGATAAGGATCCAAGAGCATATGCACGAGCAGAATGTAGCGGTAAGAAAAATTTAAACAAAAATAACATACCACGCCTTGCACATCCAAAATAGTAGTACTCGAATCTATGTGTCTCTTTGCAGCAATAGAGCAAGCTGGAAACTTAGTTGCAAAAACCTTTTCGAATTCCTGGACGTGATATTTCAAGTACCTATCTATAGTGGTGACCTGCATAAGTTTACAAGGTTCCACTTTCCCCAGTCTTTCAATGTAAATGGGCCTTCCCTCCTTATCCACACCATGGTAACCTTGGGGGTAGTACTTTCTGACTTCATCACACTCGCTGAAATTAAAATCCTAGAAAATGAAATTGAATAAAAATTCTATAATTCTTAATTGATAAACTCAGGTATGGCCATGTTATGAAAAGCAGGCAAGATGCAGAAATAGGCAGAGGGTTTCAATTCCATTAAAGTCAAGCAATTAGATTACGTTACCTCAATAATTGTGTCAGCACCAAAATCTTTTCTCCACTGAATCATATTTGCCCACATTTGCTTTGCCTTCTCAATGTCAAACTTTCTTGCTTTTAAGAACCTGGAAGAAGTTTATCCTCGAGTGTGAAGCTGAAGCTTATAATAAAAATGCATGTATATATGTCTGAAGACGAATGCTTCCTTTAAATATCACATAAATGCTACTTCTATGTACAAAAATGACAAGAAACACTCCTCTATGCATAAAGCAAATATAAATAATTAAGTGTTTGCACAGCCTGCATAAACGTTTTACAAAAAAAACAGGCCAAGTTGAGGGCTCAGTTTATCTTTGACTACTTAATAAATATACGGTCATGTTTGCTAAAATCATACCAAGAATACAACTGCTGTATAAAGTCTTGCCAGAGGAGTTTAGAGCATGAAATAGCAAGTTCTTTCACATTTGAGGGTCTCAACAAGCAACTTTGATAGCGCCAATAAGGTAGAAATTAGAGAACTAGATAATCGGCTACATGTAATTTCTACAAAATGAATAAATAAAATCAAAAAACCTACAAAGACTACAATAATGCAAAGATGCAGAGACGACAAGTAATCACAATTGCAATCTCGGACAGAAGAAAAAGAAAAAGCACCTCAATAACATGTGATAGTCATCATGCCTAGCAGGAAGCAAATCTTCCCCAATGAGCGCCTGTTTAAATGCATCCACAACTTGCAGTTCCTCAACATCCCGGACATCTTCAATTGCAGCAGAAACTCCCATTCCACTGCTTTTACTCCTCCTTTTGTGGAGAGAACGTCTAATTCTCTTTGATGCCTTCATCGCTTTCTTCTTTAAATTCCCAATTTTAGTCCTCCTGTCTTCCTCGGAGTAATCAAAATCTGATTTCCGTTCCCTTCGTTCTTCATTGGGAGAAGAACCTTCAAAACCTAACAGAAACAAAAAAGACGAGTACCGAATTTTGTTTAAGTAGCAGCGCCGTACGCAGCAAACCAATTAACAACTACGCAGTCAGAACCACTCGACAATCATTTTCTCTGTTTTGCAAATCAAAAAACAAATTTAGCGTTTAAAATTCCAGGATCGCCAGAAATGGTACAAGAAAAGCCAGATTACTCAAAGATCATGTAGGCGGATAATTTACTAAGCTTAAACATGTGGCTTAACAAATACTAATGAACAAGAATAACATACACAACCCGTACCATCCCAATTTTAACAGGTAAACTAAAACATTATGAATCGTTAAACTTAAAGTAACCGACAATGTAAAACCCTAAGAATCCAAATAGACAGCCGCCTAAAAAATACGCAAAAATCAAATAAAAGGCATTAAAAAGAAGGCGAGCTTACAAGGCCTAGCGAATCGATCCAATGTTCCAGACATGTTGAATTACAGATTTGAAGATCCAATTGATTTACAGTAAAGAGCAAAATCGTTTCAGAATAGAAGAAAAAACAAAGATAAATTAAACAGTTGACAAATCAAAAACTAGTTGAGTGGCTAATTGAATAGCGTATGATCAGCTGCCGCTCCAGCTGGAAGAGGAGACGAGAGCTGATGAATTAGAGAGAGAATTTTTTAAATGAATCAGACAGTGAGAGATTTTACGTGTCTTTGATAAGAAAAAAGAAAAGGATGAGCAATTGTCGATGAAGCAATATTATTCTTGAAGGCGAGGGAGTCTGAGATGCCAAAACGGTGCGAATAACTGCTGGGATCTTTCTTGTCCATTTGTAAATTCTACGTCTACGTGGCAATAGTTGAGATGCCACGTGTTTAAGTTTGCTTGGTGGGAATCTTGCCTCCCCGTTAGTCCCGCCCTTTTTTACTCGTATACTTTAACCGCTGCTTATGAATTTGAAGTTTGAACGCTTGGATATTTCTGCAATAACTTTGATTTTCTCTCCCTTGCACCTTACTACTAAATTGACTGAGTTATTGCTGTCACGGCTGCCATTGCAAAAAGCACCGAAAAAAAAACTTTTTATACATAATATATTTTAATATTAAATAAAAGATTTCAAAAATTGATATCAACGTTTGTTAAAGGCTCAAATAAACATACCTTGGCCCAGAAACATGGCTCCTCAACCAAACTACTCTTCGGCGTAGACACGCGCTGAATTAAGTCCTACAGCAAACAGTCTTCAACGATCCTTGACCCCACTCGCGCCTAAAGCGTGTAGCAAAAGTCCTTCATTCAGCAATACCTTCTACGTATTGGCTGAAACACACTCGACATTACCCACACTAGTCCCGTGCACTCCTTCTCTCTCTACTGTTGCATTAAATGCAAATCTGACCGGTAAAGATGAATCATTTAATGCTTTGACGGCGGAAAAGACCCTCAATCGGCTTGCCACTTGCGCACAGCTTGCAGGCGGATTTCACATGTCATCATTACACAAAATCCTATAAATAGCAGGGCAATCTCCTATTTTCCGGGTAACTGTTACTTTAAGAACACACTCTTATCACCTTTCCAGATCGCTAACTTTAGCATCGGAGGGTCTTTGCTGGAAACATTTCCGGCCGGAGACTTATTTTGAAGGTTCTAAAGACGTCGAAGATTGTAGATTTCATCCGACAGATACCAAATTGGTGCGGTGAGCGTGGAACACAACCTTGAACAATGGCTACTCCCCTAAATAAACCAACAAGACCTCTCATTTCAGGAACCGTCCTATTCTTAGATACACCGGAGCTGGGAGATAAGGTTGGAACGTCGAACCCAATCACCACCGTTCCCCTGCTGCAGACAGGAACACCTACCTCATCAAGAACAGAGACATGCGAAGAGAGGAGAAGGAAGGCCGCGGAACAAGACATGGTGGCAATGCTTGTCAGGCAAAGCGAGCAACAGAATGCGACTATGACCCTTATGCAAAATATAATGAACAAAATCCTGCACTCACGAAAGGAGGAGCAAGAATTGCTCAGGGACCTCTGTCGGGAAAGGCAATTAGGTCGGAGACGCGACGTCCATCTCGAGGCTCCCCGTCCGTGGCTAGACAAAGACCGCTCACGTTACACTTACCGCCGCTCGCAAACATTGGAAAAGGGAGGAACCACCACAACCAAGGGAAGAGAAAAGACGAAGTCCCCACGGCGGGAAGAGGGGGAATTCGAGGAGTCACTCCAGCGTGGAGACAGAAGTTCCGCATTCAAAACCCACTCAAAGCCGCCTCTGGATAGCGAAGGGAGCTCGATTGGATCGAGGCGAGAGGCTTACCCGAAACCTCGGCCTGCTAGGGAGGATTTGGAGGCTGTGATAGCCAAGAAAGTGGAGGCGCTCCTGGCTGAGAGGGGGATGGAGGCTGCCGTACCAAACATTGCTGAAATAGAATCACCCAACTGTACCCGCATACGCGTGGAAAGATTCCCGAAAGGCTTCAAGCAGCCCCGTCTGGGTGAGTACTCTGGGGTAGGAGACCCTACGCGCATGTTCGCTATTTCCGCCAGTGCATGGAGGTAGCTGATACACAGATGCCATGCTATGCAAGTTGTTCCCCACCACCTTAGTGGCACCTGTGACCCACTAGTTTGAAAGCCTCAAACCGGGATCCGTAACAAGCTTTGACATGATAGCCAAGAACTTCGCCCTATACTTTATCACGTCTGTACCACCTAGCCAAATAGTCCAGGACTTACAGATGGTCCGGCAAAGGTCGGACGAATCCCTCACCGACTTCGTGGAAAGATTCCAGAAAGTGGCTCTCGAGATTAGGGACTACAACATCGATATAGCCTTAGAAGCATTGGCGAGAAATTACCGAAGTGTTGACTTGGAAAAAGACATATCCACCGAGAGACCCACCACTCTGGCAATGCTGATGCAGAAGGCCAGAAAATGGGTGCGTTGCGAAACTCACAAAAGAAACACAAAGCAAATCGAGGCCGCCGCGAAGGAGGAACCGATGAAATGATGAGACTTTGGAAAGCGTGATCCAGAACGTCGACAGACCTATCACCCGGAGATACCAAGATGAGAGGTGGAAGAATTCACCCCTTTCAATGCCAAAAGAAAGGAGGTTCTGATGTGGATCGAGAAAAACGGGGAAAACATCAAATACCCCCCTAAAATGAGATACAAGGGGAAGCCGGGGACTTACTGCGAGTTCCATAAAAGTGAGGGCCATGACTTAGAAGATTGCAGAGAGTTGGCTCACGAATTAAGCAAGAAGGCTGCTGATGGTCGGCTAGACCGCTTCCTCCAAAACCTGTCAAGGGATAGACAGTGAGATGAAGGGGGGAGAAATCCACGCCAAGAGCAACGAGGCTATCAATCGCCTCACCGAGATGCTGAGGTAGGCTATCAACCGCCTCGTCGCTACGCCGAACTAGGCTATCACCCACCCCGTCGTAATGTCGAAGAGCCTCCGCCTAGATGAGTGATACATATGATCGCTAGGGGAACCACCCTGAAAAAGAGGAAGAGAGGGAACACGTTTGATTACGATAATACAAACAGAGGGAGTGAGACGTGCTACACCTTCGCTCAGGAGAAGAAACCTTCGCTACACAATGATGCCCTAGTGATTGAAATGATGGTGGAGGGATACCAGGTGCGTCGTACACTAGTGGACACTGGTAGCTCGGTTAACGTGATGACCAGAAGAGTGTACGAAGCCATTGAAAGGAACCCTAATCACCTTACCATCCATCAGGCGTCATTTATTGGTCTAGGAAGGCACGCCATGTGAGTATGTGGTTCGGTGAATTTATCTATTGCATTGGGTGATAGTGGCCCCGGGTGGAAGATACGGGTCGAATTTCTTATCGTAGACATCTCATTGGCGTACAACATATCCTGGGGCGTCCGCTCATTATCAGTTCTGAAGGTGTCATTAACCTTCGGTACCTCACACTCCAGATACCTACACACCAGGGAATAGCCATAGCTCGCGGAAATCAACAAATTGCTCAGGATACATATTTGATGTCCTTGAAGGCTGAGCCTTTATTGGTAGAGGGGAATCTGACCATGAGGGGGTCACAGAACCTACGGATGTAATGGTAACGGTAACCTTGGAAGAAGGGAAAGAGGTTCGCATGTCTGGGGGACTGAAGGAGGAAACTAATGAAGAAATCCTAGCAGTATTGCGTGAGAAGGTCTAGGCTTTCGCATGGACCTCGGTGGACCTAACAGGTGTCAACCCTGAAGTTGCGGAATACAGGCTGAATGTCCTTCCCAAATCAAAACTAGTCAAGCAAAAGCGAAGGAACCATGCCCCGGAGAGATAGAAAGCCATAGAAGAGGAGGTCTCTCGCCTGCTTGAGGTCGGACACATCAAAGTAGTCCGCTACCCTGACTGGATTGCTAATGTGGTACTAGTCAAGAAGCCGAACGGCAAATTCCTCATGTGTGTAGACTTCACGAACCTAAATAAAGCATGCCTGAAAGACAGCTATCCTCTCCCTAGCATTGACATGTTAGTAGATGCCACGGCGGGCTACGCCATTTACTCTATGTTGGATGCGACATCGGGCTATAATCAAATACATATGGCCAAAGAAGACAAGGAAAAGACATCATTCATTATACATGAAGGAATATATTGCTACAATGTCATGCCCTTTGATCTTAAAAATGCGGGGGCCACAAATCAACGAATGATAAACGAGATCTTCGGTGACATGATAGGGAAAGAAGTAGAACTGTACATGGATGATATGAGTATCAAGAGTAAAGCCACAGCAGAGCATGTCGCCGACATAGCCAAAGTCCTGACCCTTTTGGAGAAATACGGGCTGAAGCTGAATCGGAAAAATGTGCCTTTGGCGTAATGGGAGGAAAATTCTTGGGATATTTGGTCTCGCAAAGGGGAATAGAGGCTAACCCTGATAAGATAAAGGCAGTGCTTCAGCTCAAAAAGCCCCAAAGCATCAAGGATATCCAACGTCCCAATGGTAAACTTAACGCCTTGGGTCGTTTCATTTCTTGTGCGGCACGCCGATGCATCCCGTTCTACAAAGCTTTGAAAACGAAGAAGTTCGTATGGGGAGAAGACTACGCCACGGCTCTTGTCGAAATCAAAGCCTTTTTTATCTCCCCACCCCTACTGAGCCGCCTAGTCGCCGGTATGCCGCTGTATCTTTATCTCAGCACTTCGAAGGAGGCATTAGGAATGGTACTTGTCAAAGAAGAGGGGGCGGATCAGTTCCTGGTTTATTATGGTAGCCACGCTTTGAAAGGCGTCGAAGTAAGATACATCCGAATGGAAAAACTGGCATTCGCACTAGTGGTGTCTTCCCAGAAATGACGCCACTACTTCCAAGCCCACACGATCATAGTACGAACCGACCTGCCGCTCAAGAAAGCACTTCAGCAGCCTGAGTCCTCCGGACGCCTCACTGAGTGGTCCCTCAAACTTGCAGAGTTCGACGTTCGCTTCAAATCAAGGGTGGCAATGAAAGCACAGGTGTTAGCAGACTTCGTGCAAGAAGCTCCACCACAGAAAGAACTACCAGAGGTGGTATGGCCATGTTCATAGATGGTAGCTCCAACAGCACTGCAGCAGGCATTGGAATTTTTATTCAGGGTCCAAAGGGGATAGTGATTCGGCAGACCGCTAGGCTGGAGTTTAGGGCCTCAAACAACGTAGCAGAATACGAAGCGTTGATCTTTGGTCTAGAGATTATCAAAGCCATCAAACTTGACAACATCAACATATTCAATGACTTCGAGCTGGTGGTCAAACAGCTCGGAGGAGAATACAAAGCCAAAAGCGAGGCCATGCGGCAGTACTTCGTTCGAATCACCTCCCTCATCAAGGAGATACGTAGCGAGGGTATCGAAATGTCTATTAAGATGATTCCTAGAGCGTTGAATGTTGAAGCAGATAGACTGGCAAAAGGGGCATCAAGCGAGGAACAGGAGATCTTACTCCCCTGTGTCCCTTTGCGGATCAATACCCCCAGCGTGCCAACTATAGAAGTGTTGCAAGTAAAAATGGAGGACGAATGGTTCACCCCCTTTTGTAAATATTTGGAACACAATGAGCTATCGGCGGAGGAGTGTGCAGCTCAAAAAATAGTACGGAAATCCTTTCGCTACACAATGATCGAAGGACAGCTGTATCGAAAATCCATCAGCCATCCTTGGTTGAAATTCGAAGGCCGTATCAGCATCGATTACATATTACGCGAGGTTCACAAAGGCCTCTGCAGCGCACATGAGAAGAAGGATGCAATGGTTTGAAGGGCCAAGCTACAAGGCTTCTATTGGTCAACAATGGAGCTTGAAGCCAAGAATTTGGTCCAATCTTGCAAAGCCTACCAAGCTTTTGCAAAAACATTGTCAGCACCGAACGGGCCGAGGTCAATAATTCAAGTCACATGGCCCTTCGCCCTGTGGGGCGTGAATTTGGTGGGACCCTTACCAACAGCAAAACAGCAAAAGCATTGGATTATTGTCGCTGTGGATCACTTCACCAAGTGGGTAGAGGTCGAACCCTTATCAACCATTTCACCGAAGCAGGTTACCTCTTTCTTCAGCAAAAACATAATGTCGCGTTTCGGCATCCCCCATACCATCATAGCAAATAGTGGGACACAGTTCAATTGCCAAGTGTTCAAATGTTTTTGCCAATGACTCAAGATACGACTTCGCTTCTCCAATGTTTCCCATCCTTAGATGAACGGCATGATGGAAGTAACTAATCAAACCATTTTGGAAGGAATCAAAACGAGAGTCCATGAGCACGGTTCGACATGGTTGGAAGAGCTCAACAATGTCCTTTAATCCTACAGAACCACTCCCTGGACAGTAACAGGTGAAACACCCTTCCTCCTCACATAAGGAACAGAAGTAGTGGTCTATGTTGACATCGGCGCGCCCAGCGCGAGGGTAGCAAATTACATTGAAGGGGCCTCAAACGATGACTTGCTGAGGCACAACTTGGATTCGCTGGAGGAAAGGCGTGAGGAAATGGTGCCTCATCCGCATGACGGAATATAAATGGCACATCGCCCTCATACGCAACAAGAAGATCAAACCTCTCACATTCCAGGAAGGCGAGTTAGTCCTTTGTAACACAAAGGACTCACAAGGAAGAGAAGGGTGAGGGAAGCTCGGCAAAGTAACAAAACAAATAGGGGATAGCGTGTACAAGTTATCCACTATTTAGGGAAAGGTCCTACCCCGCACATGGAATGCAACTTCTCTCCGAAAGTTCTATCTGGGAGCATAATAATCAGCGTCTTGTATATTTATTTAGAGATTATGTTTTGTAAACATTCAAGGAAATGGTAATACAATGTTCTGCAAACTTCTTTCATAAGATGTGTAGGTGATTACACTACAACAGCCCGCAGGGTCAGATATCCGAGATCCCCTCGGCGCTATCACGCTTTGAAATTAAAGCAAGTTAAAAAGCCTGCAGGGGCGCTATCACGCTTTGAAATTAAAGCAAGTTAAACAGCACGCATGGTCATATCCCCTCGGCGCTATCACGCTTTGAAATTAAAGCAAGTTAAACAGCTCGTAGGGTTAGATCCCCTCAGCGCTATCACGTTTTGAAATTAAAGCAAGTTACGCAGCCCGTAAGGTCAGATCCCCGAGATCCCCTCAGCGCTATCATGCCTTGAAATTAAAGCAAGTTAAACAGCCGGTAGGGTCAGATCCCCTTAGCGCTATCACGCTTTGAAATTAAAGTAAGATTAATAGCCTATAAAAGTCAAATCATCCCCTAGGTACTCTTATAATTAAAACAAGATTGACAGACTAAGGGGTCAAACACTTCGGCGTCGAATAGCTACAAGTAAATAAAGATACGGCTCAATCATCTCAGCACACACACCCAGGAATTTCTTAAGCATCTCAGTATCAACTAAAGCTGAAAAAAATCTCCTACTTCGGTAAATTTAACACATAATATACATTCAGCAATACAATAACACATCATACAGATAAAGGAATTTAGCATTCTTCACAAAAACCCAGTAGCAAGCAAAGCCAGTATTAGCAACAACAGTTCCATTAATAAAATATGTCTACAAGCCAACAAGCCAGGCCCCATAGCTACCAAAGATCAAAACATAAGGAAAATCACAAAACACAAAGGATGAAACAATAGGTCGCACTAGCTTAGAAAGGAGAGGAGGCATGTGTAAATCGCAGAATCTTCTTCTTCATCCAACCCCAAATGAAAAGGTTCCAAAGGATCAACATCTAACAAATTATCAGCATAGTCCAATGGAGGCTCCTCATCATCAAATGGTGGAGATCTCAGACCATCAAGACTGGATCTCCTCTTCATCCGTCGCAATAGAGGAGACATTGGAATAGGAAGGCTCTGGTAATGGAGGCTCAAAAATACGCTCATCCTCCTCCCAATGGCCAAGGGGTTCATTAGGCGGGGCTAGCTGGGCAAGATCATCAATATTTGCTCCGGGAAACTTATTGCGCACCGCGCGGAGGAAGGCGGTGCGATAGCTGAGATGATCCTCTCACCAATCCTCACGGGTCTGCTTCACCTTCAGCTTATACTTAACCTTATGGCGTTCATATTTGTGCTGAAGGTCCCGCAGCGCCCCAGTGTTCCCCTCGGCTACAGTCCTCCAATACCCTAGCCCCTTTTCTACATTCTCCAAATCCTTCACAGCCTTGGCTTTATCCTCCCTCTCCCTCACTGCCTCAGTCCTCACTTCCTCTATCAGTGTGTTAGGCCTTTCCTCCTCTGCTTCAGCAGCAGATTTGATTTTGGCCAACGCATGCTTCTCCTCCAACCCCCGCATCGTGCCTATCAGCTCCTGCCGCTTCGCCTCGAAATACTCCAAGTCCACACGGGCTTGGGCAAGATCTATAGCCTGCTTCTTGCCCACCTCCCCCATCTTTTTGGTGGTTTCCTCTATCTCAGCAAGAGCATCGCGCTCTTTCTGAACCTCCTTCAACCGCTTCGCACTACCTTGGGAGGCAACGTAAGCAGTCTCCACCTGACACTGCACATCCATCAGTGCCTTTGCCATTCGATGAGCAGTAGAAAATGCCTTCAAAAGGGGGTGAAAACAAATTAGACAACAACACAACCAGCTCACAAATGCAAAATAAAAGTAACCAATACTCAGCTCCTCCTAGAAGAAAAGTACTTACAAGCAAAGCTTGCTGCTCAGCAAAGGCCCCCAATTCAGCAGGACCCATTGCGTTGAATCGCGTATCCTCGCTAGGGAGCTCGATGTAGCGCCCCAGTTCACTCACAACCTTTACCTTCAGCAGAGGTACATCCTCCCCGTGCACCTTTCGCCACAACTGCACGAGGATATAAAAACAAATAAGGAGGATGAAGATAAACAGGTGAAAATAGAAATCTGTTACAACTTTCGCATACCAGTGGCGGATCGTATCTGGCCCATTGGACCTGCTCCTCTTCAAAGAAGATAGCCTTCCCCTTAGAGGCCTTCCCCCCATTCTCAATATTATAGCGGGGGCACTTCTGCCCCCTTTCTTTTATCTCCACACCTTTGGTGGGCACGGCGGGAGTCCCAGCCTAAGAATACAGCCTTAAGGGCTAGTTATCGGTAAGATAGCCCTTTGAGTAGCCTTCACAACCACTACATCACTGGCGATCTCTGGGACCACCGCATTCACAACAAGAGGATCCATAATCCCCTCGTCAAAGAGCTGCTGGACTCATCCCCCAGCAGCAAGCGCCTCTTCCTTCGGTGCCACCTCAGCAACTTCCACCGCCACCAACTCGGTTGGAGGAGCCTCTGCCTCATTCTCCGCACTCGCCGGGCCCCCCTCCGACTCCTAGATCGTCACCGCTGCCACTACAGGAATAATTTTTGGTTTCCACTTAATACGACTCATTCCTACAAATAAAAGGAAAAGACGATTAGTTTTTCGGAGCCTCACCATCCTCGGCAGTTAAATCAGTATAAATGATGGCCCCTTAATCCATTCAGCAAAATAGGCCATCTGGTTGACCCAGTAAATACTCCGCCACGCGCCAGTGGATGCTTGGCCGAATTTGAAGCACAATCTCTGCCTCTCGGTGCTGCGAAGCACCCAAATCCACGGCTCACTGCAATTGTGTAGGGATCCTCGGGATTGCGGTTCCAACAGATATGGAAAGGGAATTTCCCATCCTTTAAAGGGTTCGGTGCGCTCTCCTCTACATTGTCGGATGATGGGAAAATCCAAAACCACTTATCTTTAAAATCCCTAACATGGGACTGCTTCCCCACTGGCTTCGACGTGGTCTCTTTGGTGCTTCCCCAAAACACGAAGGCCCCCGTGTGTTTAGTACGGGGCCTGAAAAAGAGACAGAACACAGGCCCTGAGAGAACGAAGCCCAATTCACGACACATTTGGGCCAACACAGCCAAAACGATTCAAGCATTAGGATGCAATTGGCCAGGGCACAAGCCGAACTCGCGTAGTACATCTACTACGTCGACGTCCATAAGGAAGCGGAATCCCCACCGCACTTGTTGAGAAAGCACAAGCACATAATCCTTACTAGAGGGATTCCAAATAACCTCCCCCTTCTTTGGCGCCTTCCCCATAACGCCGCGAGACCCCCCAACCAACAATTCATAAATCTCATTAGCCTCTTTCTTCTTAATAGTGGTGGGCATTAGGCAATCCGCCCCTTCAGGGGGAAAAGGAGAAGAAGACTCCCCTGCCACGATTTGGCGACGCAGGACAGAGCCCGAGCCACCCCCCACTATCTCCACCGCAGCGGCGGTCTCCGGGGCCCTCAAGGGCAACACCACAGTAGCAGGACGAGGGTCACGCTCCTCCGCTGGTTGCCGGCGACCGGCGCGGTGGACCAAGGCACAAGAATCGGAAGAACTGGAAGATATTTCACTTTATATAAAAAGATTGAAAGAAAGACAACGCACTCAGCAGAAAAAAAGGAGGTTTGATAGGAAGTCGTCAGAAGAAGGTGAAAATACTAGAAAAGCAAAGAACAGAGTAAGATTTTAGAAAGCAAATCAAACAAAAGAACAACGAAGAATGCACACCCCTATATCTACAGTAAGTCGCACGGAAAACGAAGAGGTATACCCATTAAAGGAAGCGAAGTCATCATTATTACTTCAAACGACGGATAGGAAAAGTCATGTCAGATCAACAGTCGCAGTTTTCCAAGGAACGACGCCACGTATTCTTAAGGCACGCGCGCAAGCCTCTTGCGGCCCTAAAGAGCCTTCATTTGGGCTCGTTGGGGGGGGGGGACTCTTGACATCAAGGTCCATTAAAGGCCCAAATAAACATACCTCGGCCTAGAAACATGGCTCCTCGGCCAAACTACACTTCGGCGTAAACATGTGCTGAATTAAGTTCTACAGCGAACAGCCTTCAGCGATCCTTGACCCCACTTGCGCCGAAAGCGTGTAGCCGAAGCCCTTCATTCAGCAATACCCTCCGCGTATTGGCTGAAACACACTCGGCATTACCCACGTTGGTCCTGCGCATTCCTCTCTTTACTGTCGCATTAAATGCAAATCTGACTGGTAGAGATGAATTATTTAATGCTTTGACGGCGGAAAAAACCCTCAAGCAGCTTACCACTTGCGCACAGTTTGCAGGCGGATCCCACAGATCATCATTACACAAATTCTATAAATAGCAGGGCAATCTCCTATTTTCCGGGTAACTGTTACTTTAAGAACGCACTCTTATCACCTTTCCAGATCGCTAACTTTAGCATCGGAGGGTCTTCGCCGGAAAAACTTCCGGTCAGAGACTTATTTTGCAGGTTCTAAAGATGTCGAAGATTGTAGATTTCATCCGACAGATACCAAAAATTAATATAAATTAATTTTTAGAAATTGATATGAATTAATATAAACTTTTTCAAGACATCATATTAGTACAATTTGAAAATTGAGGGTTTAGAAAAGGAAGTCTAAAAGCAATATCAAACTCGCCTAAATATCATTCTAAATAATGAGTACGGAGTAATTACCATTATTTTGTTTTTTCTTTCTTTAAAATAATTCTTTCGAATCACCCTTGTGGTGTCAGCTAAAATTTGGATATTCCAAGCCATCCAAGTTTTGTTATAGATGATAGTTAATTAGTATTTTTTTTATATTCTTAAAAATTATATTTTATTATTTGAAGATAATAAACTGATATTGCACTATTGACTTATAATTTTTTTAACATATAATTTATCTATTACTAAATATATATAAATATACACACTTCTTCAACTAATTAATGGAAAGAAAAATGGTAAAAAATGCATAGATGATTCAAATTGACAACTAAAAAGTAAATTAAAACTTAAAGGTAAATCAATGGTTCTTATTTTAAAGAATTTTTCAAAATGAGGAATAAATATGGAAAATAATCAAGTCCAATCATTACTTATATGATATATCTTCAAAATTAGATCCTCAGATATAAGGGAATGATTGAGGAATGGATTAAAATAATATTACTTTTCGTTTTTTTATGTTTTTAGTTTTTCTTTATTAGCTTAATAATAAAATATTATTATTTTAAAATAATTTTGATTTGAGAAATGAAAAATGAGGAAAATGATAAAAAAAAATAAGATTTGAGGAATGGATTATGGTGGAACTTACCGATACTAATATAAATATAAATAAGATATATGGAGTAATAATGTTTTTGAACGACCAGACTAATATTAGGTGATCATCAATTACATACGAAGAATTTAGGAAGGATGTACATTGTTTGCAACATCCAAATCCACAATCCCATATTGAAAATTTCATCCTGTTCCGAAGTCAAACCTTTTTTTGCAACTTGAATGTTAATTAAGCTATCATGTTATATAAGTAAGTTCAGGATTTTATGGCTTAAGATAAGGTTGAAATTGTAAGCCTCATATTTTTCATAGCCATCAATTGAGACTTGCCATTACTAAAACTAAAAGCATGTTGGCTGACGTTGAATAATACAAAAGGTACTGTAAACATTATTTTATCAAACCAAAAATGAATTGAATATGTCTCTCATGGATAGTTGGATCAGAATTTTATGCCGTTCATAGTCAAAAGGGAGACTGGCAACATCCATTAAATCTAAGACGAGCAAATTCTGAACTTTCAAGTTTATAAAAGATAATCCAACTCTAGTGAACCATTAAAAAGATTTAGCCATATATAATATTATGTATTTCCAAAATAACTTGTCTTCATTCTTCTTCTCCCTTATTTACATCTAACATTTCCCCCTTCCTTGGGATCCTATTGAGGGAACTCCATTTTTGGGTCATATTATACTGGGATTTGGTTACGTATCCATTTGGTAAGGAAATTATTGGATTTGCCCTTGCATTCTCTTTCTAATCCATTGACTCTCCTTAAATGATGTATTCTCGTCATTTTTTTCCAGTTGTGCAAAACCAATGTTCCATTTCAAATCAACGTATTGATTCAAATAAGGAGAAATGCTCAGTTAGTGTTTCACATAGTATATAATATATAAATCACAAAGCCACAGACAGAAATACATACCTTTTATGCGTTAATAGCTAATAGGCAGTAGCAATAGCAGGTGTTAATTGCTACAATAATTCCATAATACAATATATACATACACATTCGTTGTAGAAACAGAAATGGAAAGGGGGTATTGATAGTTGTTCTTGTATGTGGATGAGCTCATTAGCTTCCAATTCCAACAGCGGATTTTATATACAGATTCTTATGAAGCAGCTGAAAACAAGATCAACCCGCTAGTTAAAAATCCGCAAATTGAAAAAACAGACATTTGCAATAAGAAGTTCCAATTTTAACCTATGTATATTTCTTCAAGTTCCTTTTAGCCCGGAACTGGCTAAGTTTGTCCCGCCATTCAGCTGCAACAGAATAGGAAGATCAATACCAATGCACAAGCAAAATTCAGGACGCAGGTATACAAAATAATGTACCAGTGATACAATACATGGCTTAATGTCGAACTAAAATTCGGACCATCGAGATATCAAAGAATTTTATATTATTGTGAAACACTGAGCAATAGCATAGAACTGGTATATGCAAATGCATGGATTCAATCAACCTCTTATTTAGAACAACAATAAAGAGCATCCAAATTTGAAACTCAAAATGACTAAATAGACATAAAATAAAGGCCTAAATGAAAAACCATACCAGCATCTTGGTAACGTTCCTCGAGGACTGCTGACATCATGTGGCTTACAAGATCAAACTCTTCCGTGTCAAGACAAGGCTGACCAGTGGGCCTGCAATTATGCACAGCACTTGTAAGTTGTCACGAAACCTTCCTCTTTCAAAACAGAGATATTGTGCAGATTATGATCCATATTGTAAATTATCATGAACAAGAATTTCAAGACTAACCGGTCTAGTTCAGTGAATAATAAACCATCTGAAGCAGGAGCCTGTGCTAGCTTTCCAGATTCGACGACTCTCATCCCATCACCGTACGCCAGGTACTTGTTGACTTGAATTGGAACCTGGATAGAATATGAAAAATGGATGATCACTGCTCACTTGAAGATTCATTTCAACTTTAATCTGCTGAAGAGATTATGCTGTGACATAACTTTACAACTCATATTGAAACCTCGGAAAATCAGTTCAGATTCAGAAGTTCATCTTTAGTGGTCATTTTTTCGAATGGGATGAGAACTAAGAAATGTATAGATGCAACCTCATCAATCTCAAATCAGTTTATCAGAATTTTCAACATTTCAGATCACTGACAAGAACAAATTACAAGTACAAGTCCTGGAAGCCAAGTGGATATTTCATAGGCAGAAAACAGGATTTACGAGGTACCTTGCATCTCACTGCAATATTTATGGCATCCGAAGGACGAAGATCAAAGCTAACACATTCTTGCTGATTGCCCGCCTGTGAAACAACCAAGAACGTTAGAAAGAATTTGTTTCCTAAAATTCTACATATGTAATTTAGAAGTCATTCAAATTTCAGGAATAGAACAAAGAATTGAACTGGATAATTTAAAAACCTTTGTAATGAACAATTGAGCAAAATAAGCCTCATGCACCCTTTTAGTCACTCTGACAAGTTTGACCTGAAACCAGGAATACAAAGATCAGAACCGTAAGTTATAATAAAGACAAAGAAACAAGTAACTCCTTAGAAAGCTATTACATTTATGAAATTAAAAAACCCTTGTCAATTAATACTTTTAACACAAGAAAAAACATGAAATGTATCATAGATGTACTTCAATCAATTTTCAGCTTTGTTAAATGATATTTATCACTACAGATAACATATCTATATTTGTTTTGCAGCATAGTTTCTACCATACAACAATAACCAGTATGTTAGATTCAAACAAAGTCGTCTAAGACAAAATTTCATGAATAAAAAAGGGGGGAAAACAAACTCACTTCGTAGCCCATTTTCTCAATCATTTCCTGTACCACTTGATATAGAGTTGGTCTAGCCTGAAAAACAGTGGTCAAATAATATTTGTCAGTAATCATACAGATGAAATTCCAGACGGTTCTAAACAGAAACACCTAGACAAAGGCATATACTGAACATACAATGTGAACATTCCGGACAGCTGCCATGAGTAACACACTAGGCATTTCCACTGCAAGCAAACACCAATCACAACATCAAAAAAGAAGAACTAAGAGACAGCATATTTTACAAATGAAATTCGAGTCATTAGTTAAAACTAAACCAAAGAAAAAACGGCATGTAATGTATATTTCACAAAAAAATGTCAACTTATATTAAATAAAATAGGCACGCACAGACTATAATTGGGAGAAGAAGGCCAGTCCCATCCTCCATCTTCAACACAATTGCAGGATGTGGTGCGTAGTCTGAAAGATGACCACCATGAGGATTGTTATGGATACATCTTAAGTGCCTCCCATCCCTCATTTTGATTACAAAACCATCTGCTCCACTTTTCACCTCAACTATATGAATAAAAAGTCACAGATAGGTTACACAATCTGATCTTCTCTATCAAAATACAGCACAATAAAATAACGTGAATTAGATTTAACATACAGCAAGGTTTTTTTTTTAACTCACCAGCTTCAACCACGCTAGAGTTAACATAATCTTCATCATTTAAATTGAAGTTTTCAGCTGTACTTCCATTACCATTTGAAGATGAACTCAAACAACACTGCACTGTATTGCGCCCTTGTGAGATGGCACTTGGAGACGGTGAAAATACACCTTGTGTCTTAAACCCGCCGAATCCCTTGTATCTCCATAATCCACTTCTAACCAGCCTGAGCTTCATCAAGGGATCATTTACAGGCACAGCACAGGCCGCAGCTCGTTTTACACGAACAGTAGGACAAATCACAGGCCCTTGAACAGACGCCATGTAGCCTTCCTACCTACGATTCTAACCAATCACAAACCGAAGGGAAAAGAAGCAGGCAGTTGATATCCAAACAGAATACATAGAATCTATAGCAAAACATAGACGAATTTATGATTTAAATTCGGAAAAAAAATTCCAAATTAAAACAAAAATTTAAGATTTCAACATAAACATAAAAGGAATTATCAGAAATACTCGAACAAAATCCAACACCCGAAAAACGGAAAAGGAAAAAGGAACAAAAAAGAATGATCCCCAAACCTGATGAAAAAATCTAAGCGTGGAAGGATCACCAGAGACAAGCGATCGAGAATGGAATCGGGCAGTAATAAGTCTCAAATAGATGATGTAGAGGAAAATCAAGAATCGACGAGGAAATTAGAAACACGTATAGATAAACATAAAAGAAGCAAGGATTAGATGAAAAATTGAAGAGAGAAAGGTTGGAGTGTAAGGAATTGAGAAGAGGGAGGAATTGAAGGAAAAGATGGGTTGAATTGAATGGGTGAGACCGATAATAAAGAGATTCTTCGGTTAGGTAAGAGAGAGAAAGCAGTTGCAGTGAGAGTATGTAAGAAGACGATTGGGAATCACCGATTAGTGATATAATCTCGTTTTCGTCTATTATATTTGGATCAAATGACATTTGTAGCCCTTTGGTGGCGCTGGCGCGTAACAACTTAACTTCTTTTGTTTTTTAACCAAAATCAGCTTTAAAAGAAATAAACATGCAACGTGGGCAGCAAAATAAACGCGGTGGAAGAGATGTCAATAGCGTGGTAGTGGTTGTTACAAACCAAATTCGTCCCTAAGTTTGTGGAAGGGGGTTCAAAAAATTTCACGGAATGGTATACATAAAAAATTTCATTGTTTTTCAATCTCGATAAAATTTTCTCCCCAGTGTGGGTGAAGATTTTAATTATTATTCACGCTCTGGGTTTGTTTAGTTGGTGAAATGAATAGAATAAAATAGAAAATGAATGCAAAAATGTCTAAATAAGATAATGAGTCCAGCGTTGGAGGGAACATTTATTCCTTCATTTCAATAATGATTAACTATTCCGTGAATCATATGGTAATTAGAAAAAACTAATCCCTCTAACGTCGGAGTCATGTATCATATTTGACGTTTTTACATACATTTTCTATTCTATTCCGTCAACCAAATGACACATTATTAATTTGAATCCCTACAATTTTGGATAATCTTCTGTGCATTGACACCCATACACCACCTTCTTCTCACGTTGATTATAGTTAATTTTGAATTTTGATTGGGTTATATAGCAAGGAGAAAAAGGGAATAAGTAGAATTTAATTTAAAGGATAGAGAGAAAAATACAGTATAGACAAACAATAATCTGAAAATGACATCAAAATTGGGATACATGACTGATGAAAAGGTCGATGGCTTACATATAAAATATGGCAGGTGAGCGCCACGTGGCAATGAAATGCTTAAGATAAGACTTCCCTCGAAATATCCAATTTTTGTATTTTTATTAAAAATATCACTCCGAGAGAGAAGTCTTTTTTTTCGTATAGTGACGTGCTTAGATACTGAACATTGCTAGTTTGCTACTTCACTACCACTGTTTTGGATAAGTGGGTAAGTGCGGGCCTACAAAAAGAACCCGCTTCAGTATGCCACCCATTGTTTTTGTTATGGAAATGCCATCCGTTATACCATTACCCTTCCTTCATCCTATTTTAATTATTTTTAAAAAATTTTAACCAATAATAAAGAAATGATTTTATAGCATTAGATCAATTTTTTTATTTATCACAATGATTAGTTAATTAATAAATTCATTATTATTAATATGTATAGAATTAGAATAGATATGAAATAAATCCTTTAAATATATTAAAATAGATTCATTGTTATTAATATGGATAATATTAATAAAGAGATTATATAAATCTCTTAAATTAGAGAAGACATTTGATTGTTATTTTTAAGTGTAAAATGGAAGAAAGAGGGAAAAATATCAATAAATAACAATTAAAATGAGAAGGGATATAAAAGTTAAAGAGACAATTAAAATGAGATTGGAAAGTATGTATTAATTATTCAAAATAAAATATCTTCTTCGAAATAATTTAGCAATATTAGATGAATATGTTCGTACTTGAGAGGGGACTCATATTTAATTCTCATCATATATAATTGTTAGGAGGAGTGAGAAGCATTGGATGTGACTAAAGTCCCGTTCTCTTCAACTTCTGATAGTTGAACTGAACTTAATTGAACTTATTTCAGTGTAAATTTATAACTACACATAGATGAACTGGACTTAACTTAACTAAACTGAACTGAACTTAATTGTTAGGAGGAGTGAGAAGCATTGGATGTGACTAAAGTCCCGTTCTCTTCAACTTCTGATAGTTGAACTGAATTTAATTGAACTTATTTCAGTGTAAATTTATAACTACACATAAATGAACTGGACTTGACTTAACTAAACTGAACTGAACTTAATTGAATTGTAATTGAAGAGAACATGACCTAATTCTTTGTTTGAATGAAGATGAGATAATAATGTGACTAATTCATGAATAAGATTATCTCAATGATTATGCTTGTGGAAAGTAGCATGTACATTCATTTTTAAATCTTATTTCCATATACTTCTTAGAACATCTTTAGTAGACAGTGAATTCTACACTGATGTGATATGTGAAATAGACGACAATCTCATTGATGATGTGTTAAAATAGACAATACAATAAAGAAATGAGTCACAATTAACTATCTATTTGATTGTGAATTATATTTTTTTTCAAATTATAACAATACCAAAAAAATCTTATTAATTACAAAATAACCCTCTCATCATTAAAATATTATATAATTAACGATTTTATCTTTTATTTTATTGTATAAAATCAAATTGACATTCTTCATAATTAATGATGTCTTATTATATTAAAAAAAATGAATGAACAAATCATTAAAGAGAATATTTTTAACTAAATATCGTTTTATGCCTATATACCGAAAAATTAAATAAAATAGATAAATTATTAAAGATGCTCTTAGATTATTAAATGATCAGCCATCGTTTTGCAAACTATATCGCTTGGTCAAATACTCATCATTACTAATAATGTTACGCTGTATTTATTTCATTTTATTTTTCACAAAATTGAATATGAATTTTACATATATTTGGTTTTGATATTAACTTTTTCAAATTTAGTTTACAGTTAGATCTTAGTTTAAATTAGGCTGAACCACTTACAAGTATCCACAGCCAAACATTTTGTAATTAAGTAAACTGCAAAATTAAGATTTAAATGTTACTTTTTAATGAAAGTTGGGTCGAAAATCGGATTCGTTTTATCGAATGTAGTTGTACGTATGGTACATAGTATAAAATCTTAACCATTTAAATGTATTGGATGGTTGAGATTGATTGAACTTTACAACTCTATAAATTTTAAATTTTAAATTTTAAAAAGTCCTAATATTTTGGATGAGAAATCAAAATTGAAAGGATATTATGATCAATCATATCCATCCGTTCAACTTTGCAAAGTTAGTATTTAGTACACATTTTCTTTTAAAAAAATTAACAAGCAACCTCTTACTTTATACCTTTTAAACTTTAGAGACGGCTAATGTAAAAGAACTGTAAATATGATGCATTAGAAAGAGGCCTACGCCCAAAAGCACTTCTTAGTTACAGTAAGACCAATACACAGTCGGCATTACTCCATTAACTAGTCTGTTTGGTCCAAGTAAATCACTCGGGCTAACTCGAGTTTAGGCGTGCTATGGTTAAGTTAGAGCAAGAAAATAGGCCCTGGCTGGGCTAGCGGCTAGGGATGAATTTGTCAATTTACATGCTAATTAATTGGATTAATTGTATTTCTATCCTGATTATTAATTTGTCTTATTATATTTCTTATTTGAATTTACATGTGAATTATAATTCTACTAGTAACAATATTTTCTCTTAATTAGTTCGAATTTCATAACTTAAAATGATCATATCTCTCAAACTGTTAATTTTTTCGAAATGATTCTTTAGAAAATTTTATTCGTTTCATTTTTATCTTTAAAACAAGATACAACTCGATATATTTTCGACAAAAATTGGTATAATTCATAATATAGCAATTTGCATTTCGGTATAATGTTCATCATACCGGATTTCTTTATATCAAAAAGCTGATATAACGAACATCATACAAAATCGCAAACTTGTATAATACGCATTATATCACTTGAAAAAAATCAGGTATAAAGAAATCTGTTTTAATGAAAATTATACTAAAATGCAAACTCGTATAATATGGATTATAGTTTTAACTTTCAATTATTTTTTTGTCAAAAGTATATTGAGTTGGATCTTGTTTTAAAGATAAAAATGAAACGAACAAAATATTTTAAATAATTATTTCAAAAAAATTAACTGTTTGAGATTGTCGTTTTAAGTTAAGAAATTCAAATTAATTACGAGATAGAAGGTTGTTGTTAATAAGGTTAAACAAAATAACAGTTAAATCTTATTAGTTAGAAATTCTTACAATTAGTGATAATTTGTCTAAATTATTTATTCATATTCCTGCATTTATGGAAAAAAAAACCTATTCATTAAGTCAGGTGTTTGCTAAATTACATATCGATCCATTTAAAAAGGAAATATTACAAAATATTCTCATACCACATTCTTAATTACAATATTATCTTCTTCCCATTTCTCCATAAAAAACCACGCGTTCAACATGTTTTTAATATTTTTTCTTTTCTTTTGTATTTGTCTTTCAAACTGATCATTTTTTTGATATGATGGTTTAGAATAATTTAATCGTCTCTGTGATATAACTTTTCCAATTTTTTCAATAATTCTATATCTTTTATCAATCTGTTAGAAACATAGTAAAAATCTATTAAAAATCTTATATTTCATTGGAAATTTATTCAATCTGTTAAAAGTCCAATGGAAACCTAGTACAGATGTCTTATAATTTTTCCAATATGCTTTTTATATGTTTTAACCATATTTTTTTTACATGTAAGATAAATGAAAAGCGTTTGTCCCTAAAATACAAATGTGTTAGAAATCTACTAAAATCATAGCAAAAGGTTTAAAAGTATCTCAAATGAGTCCTATATATCTAAAAAAATGCGCAAAGGGGGATTTCTCATAACATTATAAGAATATAACAGGTTTCCGACTGGATTCTAATACATGTAAGGTAAATGTAAAAGCGTTTGTCCAAAAATCACAATTTGTTAGAAAACTATTACAATTCTAATAAAAGGTTATTAAGTAGCTCGAATGAGTCTTAAGGCTTTGTTTGGATGATAGTTCTTCGTGATTCATTAAAGTACAGTACGGTATGGTATCGTTTGTTTAAAATTTTGTATTTGGATAGATAGTATGGTATGTGGTTTTTTTTAAAACTTAGTTTGATTTAAAGGAGAACCATGAAGAATCACCAAATCCGTGATTCTATTTCCATGGTTCTTGGAACCATGAGAGAACTGTACCATGAAAATAACCATACAACCAAACAAGTGAATTTAAGTTAGAACCATACCATAAAAAATCATGAACCAAAGAAGGCCTAAATATCACTAAAAATGCACAAAACTCGATTTCTCATAGAATTACAAAGAATCTAATTATATTTTATCAAATTTGTTTGATATTCTAAGATTTCATAAGAGTCCATTAGATTATATATTTAACAAAAAATTATTAGATTTTGAATATTTATAAAAAAATTTGGAAAACATATATCTGAAATTTGAAAGATAAAAAATAGACAGTAAAAAAAAGATCAATGCTATCCTAAAGCGGTATGCAAAAAAAATGAATGGTTTGCGAGATAAATGGAAAACAAAAAAAAACATGTAAAAAACATGAGTTGTTTTCCTACTCAAGTGATGGTTGGATGTAGAGAAAATTCTTCTACGTCGGTGTTGTTAAATGGTGAGCCGTGTGAACCAATCAAGCTTTATAGGAGTGTGAAATAAGGCGACCCAATTTCTCCGTTTATTTTTGTATTGGCGATTGAGGGGCTAAAGCAATTATTTAATCAAAGTATTGAAGTTGGGTTAATTTCGGGGTTCAAGATTGATGGAGTGGGGATGGACCTTTCGCTCTTGCAATTTGCTGACGACACGATTTGTTTCCTTCCGGCAGATGAATTTCTAATCCCTTTGTATATGAGAATTTTTAAATGTTTTGAACTAATTTCTGGGCTTCATATTAACTTTAGTAAGAGTTCTATAATGGGAATTCATGTTAGCGATATTTGTTTAAACTCTTGTGCCGTGAGTTTTGGATGTAAGGTGGAGCATTTTCTAATTACGTATTTGGGTGCCCCGCTTAGTTACAAATGAATTCCTGTTTCTTATTGGAATACTCTTGTTGGGAAGTTTCAAAATAAATAATCTTCTTGGAAGGGGAATTGTTTGTCTTATAGTGGTAGAGAGGTGTTGATGAAATTGGTTTTGGCCTCGTTATCGATTTATTTGTTGTCATTATTTAAATTACCGGTTATGATTAATGATAAAATTGTTCAGCTTATGCGAAATTTTCTTTGGAAAGGGGACTCCTCGACCCGGGGTATTTGTAAAGTGGGGTGGAGTTCCATTATGTTACCTAAATATTTAGGAGGATTATACATTAGAGATTTCAAGCTTGTGAATGTTAGTCTCCTTTTGAAATGGCTTTGTAAAGCTCTGTTTGTAGACTTGGACTCGTTGTGGTATGTAGTATGCATTAATCGATATGGTTTTACGTAGTGGTAATCGATATGGTTTTACGTAGTGGGAATCAATTAGAAACTACGAAGGAAGGAACTTATCACATGTTTGGAGAGGAATTGTGTCGAGTTGCATGTCGAATGAGTTGTATTGGGATATTTTTTTGGCTAAGTCTAATGTTCGGGTCAAGAATGGGTTGGGCTGTTGGTTTTGGTTCAATCGGTGGACTTCGGATCAACCCCTTTTCGATTTATTTCTGGATTTATTTGTTCTTTCTAATCGAAAGTCATGCACGGTTAGAGAGGGATGCAATTTATTGTCTGGTTCGAATGCTCACTCTAGACCATTGTGGAAGAGAAGTCTTAGGTTTGCTAATCAAAACAGATGCGAGGAGCTGAAGTGTTGGATTGGACTGATGTGCCCGGGGCTGTTTGGGAGCCCGGTTTAGCAGGCCTTTGCGAATCAGAGGGTGTTGCTGCAGTTTGGAATGGAGGCTGATGTGATACGGTGGGGAGATTCGGTTGATGGGAGTTTCTCGGCAGGTTCATTTTGCGATGTTTTTTTTATCAAACTTATTATCAAGTGCTACCTCGGATTAATTACATGTTGATTTGGAAAGCCACAATGATGCCGAAAGTTAAATTTTTCGCTTGGATGTTGATTAAATCACGGCTGCCAAAAAATAATTTTTTGTTTTCAAAAGGGTGTTTGAATGTGGGAAGTGGTAAATGCCCATTTTGCGACTTGGTTGAATCATCGGATCACGCAATTTTTCATTGTTCGAATAGCTACCGTGTGTGGAGGGAGGCCTTCAAGCTGTTTGGGGTTTGCCTTAACGATGCCCTCTTCTTGTTATGAATTTCTAGACCTTTGGAGGTCTCACTTCTTGGTGGGTAGTAAGCGCGAATTTGGCACGTCACTTTGGTTCTTTATCGCTTGGGTTATTTGAAGAAGAAGAAACAAGTTTGTGATTGAGGGGCTAGTGGAGTCTACCGATATTTTATCGTGGAGTATTTTTTTATGTTGGTCTTTTTTTAGTTATAAGAGGATTCTTTTAAGATTTGTGATTTCGGATGTTTTTACTTGTCCTAATTCTTTGTTAGCTATCGGGTAGGTAGGTGCTTGTTTGTTGTTTCCGTCTTGGAAACTTATTGTACTAAGGGACCATGGATCTTTTATTATTAATATATTTTTTGCCGAGTTCGGTATCTAATTCCGCGGAGGTGCCAACCTAGTTGGGATGTTCCGGTTCTAGTTTACCTTGCTCGGTCTTTTTCTTCAAAAACTTTTTATTTGTAAATATTATTAAGTATTAAGTGAATATGCAAATATTGTTGTGAATTTGTAAATATTTTAAAACAACTTCTGTGTAACTAATTCTATTAAGTTACTAAGTCCGAAGCGGGCCTATGACCCATCGACTCTAGACGGATCTAATCAACATGCATAATACGTTAAACTCGGCTAGTGAACGTCCATTCAGAACATAAACTTTGAAAATTTTGCTAACGTGGAATTTCAACAAGTTAATATGGAAGTAGAAAAAAAAGGTAAGAAAAAGTTCTATATAAAAAACTGCTTATAGATAATGTTATCCAAAATATATAAAGTTAATGGATCAAATTTGGTCCATCCTGGAATTGTAAAGATGACCAAACTTGCTCCATTACCAACAAACTACGGCGTTGATCAATAAATTAATTAACCCTATCCAAATCCACCATTTTATAAAGAAACTGCAAACTGTGGCTACTAATTAATTCTATAGCCAGCAGTTAATTAATATTTATGCTTAAAAATTACATTGACTGATCAACTCTTATGTGCCTCCGCCAAAATTAGGGGGTGGCCAAATGCCGCCGCCACTGCTATCGCCAGTAACATAAGACATGCAAGACAATGGCACCAAACACAGACCTCTACTCCTCAAATCTTTCTTTCTTTCATCATTTCCTTCCTCCACTGTTGATCCCTGAAACTATATTTATTACTGTTTATTAGCTCTATTTTTATTAGACTAACGCTCTTCATTTTTTAACTTCTGTGACTTGAAGTGAAAATATTTTAGTATAAATTTATAGATTCACATAATTGAACAAATTATACGTCCATGAGAACAACAGCCTAAGAGGGTGCTTCTCATAGCTTAGAAGTAAGAGGGTCTTTAGATAGGAAAACGGAATGTAAAGAGATTTGAAAATGAATTACTTACTCCATGCGTTGTTCTACCGCCTTTGTTGCGAGATGACTTCATATATGGGACGCTTAGTGTCTGCAAAATAATATATTATAATCATTAAAAAAAAACATTTATATCATACAAATGTTAAATGTGCACTTGCATTATGCAAAAAATATTGTAATATAAAGTAAGTCAACTTCTTGTTAATGTACTGGTCATTTTGGCCTACTTTAGGAACGCATTATAGATAACTAAACAAAAATCCAACAATTTCCCACTGGCCAATTGAATATCATACCACATCGACTTAAACATTGAAGCAACGCACTCCCGATAATAGTCTACTCTCAATACATCTACTAATATGCCAAACATAAAAGGTGTGTTGGAATCATATTTTTGTAGGATTTAGATTCTGGTTTAAATTTCAGGCTCCTTAAAAATTTAAAAGTTCAGTCAAAATAATAATTACTTACAAAAATAACATATTTTCTATAAATGCAGAAAGAACAAAACAAAAGAATTTAAGAATAGAAACCTAGCTAATGACCTAATCTACAAATATTCTTATATTCCTTTATCACATTTGACCAGAGAATGAACGGGTTGACTGGTGAAAGAATTTGATGAATCCTATAAAAACTGTTTATATTTTAAGGATGCAAGTAAGACCAAATAGTGTCAGTCAGAGTAGGAAGCCCATATCAGATAAAATCCAAGGAGGATAAAAAAATGAAAATAAGGTAATTTTAATTATTAAATTAATTAAAATAATGTACCTCCACCTGGTTTTGAAGGAAATTTATGTATCCTATTGCCTCCATTAGTACTGATGCTGTGTCTGTCTGCAGTACAAACGTATAATTACAATAAATGAGTTTACGTCATATATTGTCACCCAAATTATATCATAATTGAACATTTCACTACAGTAAACATTAATATTATCTCAAAAAAGTATATGATAATGAGATAGCTATTGCTAATGTTTTTCTTGCTATGTAGAAAATTTTGCAGGTTTTTTTGCAAATTTGTAGTTTTTCTTGCTCTGTAGATTTTTTTGTAATTACTTAATCTGTGACAGGGTAAACTAGATTTTGCAATTGTGATCTTAATAACACGTAACAATTCAATATGGAAATCTGAAAAAAAAAATATATAATTAAATATGAAAAATAATGAAGTTAGCATGCACAAACCTTGCCAAAGGGCGCAACCAACTGTTGCAAAGCTGCAATTCTATCTCCTAATTTCTCTTTCCTAACCTATTGAATTGCCAAATAAACAGAAATTAAATTGTCATTAAGGGTTAATTGATATTATTACAGATAATTACTAGAAATTATAAAAAAATTTACTAGTAATGCAAGGCATGTAATTAGTTAATACTAATACTGACCTTAAGAGGAGGGCAAGAAGCGCGTGTGTCCAATCGCGACTTCTTAGGTGTTGCCTTGGGCTCAATCAAGCCGTTGCTGGCTCTCTTGGCCTCTGTTATTTCATTTGCTTTGAAAATTGACGACGACGACGAAGAAGAAGATACCTTTCAAACCCAATTAAACACCATTAATCATTACTGGAATAATCAACATATTTATAACTTCCGTTTATTTTTCTACACACATCTCCGCTTTATTTCAAGGTTACCCTTCTTATATAAAGCCACCTTATAATAATTATTATAATAATGAAAGGACTGATTCTTTTGATAAAAGAGAATGGATATAGTATATTTTAAAGTTGAAGTGCCCATAATTTAGTGTTACAAATAAAGAGACGGGCTAGCTGCATATTCTATTTACCTTTTTTTTTGTTACTATGGTAACAAATTTACAATGAAGGGTTTATACTTTTCACTTTTTCATACTAATCTTCCACCTTAAGGGAAAGGTAATTGTTCATTAATCATACTACTTAAAGTATGCAATTAATAACACATGATCATTATGATGTTTGCTGGCCAAAATGCATCAAGACCCCCCTGAAGTTGGTTCAGAAAACCCGATGCCACCCTCAACTTTCAAAAGTACCAGTTACCCCCCTCAACTTGGCAAAAAGGACCAGTTACCCCCTTAACTTGGCAAAAATGCACTAGTTTGCCCTTTTAATGTTAGGTGTCAACTTCTGTTTAAAGAGAGAAAAATCAGAAAAATGACATCTTTGAAAAGTCAAACCAACCAGATTCTGACACATGGCATTGAGGGGAAAACTGATGCATTTTTGCCAAGTTAAGGAGAGTAACTGGTCCTTTTTGCCAAGTTGAGGGGGGTAACTGGTCCTTTTGAAAGTTGAGGTTGGCATCGGATTTTCTGAGCCAACTTCAGGGGGGTCTTAATGTATTAGGCCATGTTTGTTTCATTAATTTAGTAGATCATGTCAATGACCTTTGTCTTTTCGATATCAACTATATTTACGGGTATATACTGCTATTTACTATTTTGGAGATAAAAAATTATCATTACATGATTACGAGTAATAACTAATAATAATAGTAACAACAAACAACAAATAAATCAAACAAATCTTTGATTATTTTTTTTAGATATTTGAATTTTTGAAGAGGTTATGTTTCAAATCTATGACTTTCCACCCCTCCTTTAAAAGGTATATCAATTAAATTACACTCAATTGATAACAAACTCTTAATTAATTTATATTAAGATGAAAGATGTCGGGCGTTGAAGTACTCCATTCGAGTAAGAGTAGTTTTTAGATCTAGAGGCCTTGACAAAAATAGTCAAATAGATGTGCTAATTAAGAACTATGTGCAACACACTTCTTTTATGAAATTATCTATTAATCTAATAATTATTTAACTTATATGTCTAATCTAACAAGTAAATACAAATGTAACTTCGTATATAACACATTCTACTATTTAATGGTACTGACAAGTAAGTTTTTACTAGATTTGAAGTATGTACTATGCAACTCCACTCTACTTTGTGTTGCATCTTAATAAGTAAATAAAAGTTTCTAAGATTTGAACTATGTGGAGTTTTTATATTTATGCTTTCCATTGTGCAACTCCAACCATGAGAAAAAAATGCAAATAGTAACTAAGAGTATGAAAGAGAATCAATAATTAAAATGAAGATGAAAAATACTCACCTTGTTAGGGCTACATGATGGGATATGAGTTGAATGTTGCATAACCTTATTGTCTTTATATAATCCAAGATTATTATCATTAAAAGTCTGTTCAAAACTCCCACTAAATCCTGTAGAAGTTAACAGATCTAAAGCCTCCAAATTCATGTCAAAGGAACCCGCCGGTAAGATCGGCGGAGCCGGCAACCGGTTTGAAACATTGATGCTAGGATAAATCTGGCTAGAGAAAAAATTAGGGGCCAAAAAATGATTTCCACCATTGATTGGAAACCCTGAAGAAATAGTCTTGAGCAACAGCTTTTCACTTAGAATATCATTCATATATTTTTGGTCGTCTTTAATGTAATCTGTGGAATCTCCATTGTTGATACTTGATGTCAACATTTCTGCAAATTTGGGGAAAGATTGTTCTGAAGATAATTCGTCTTTAGTTTTTCCAATTTGTTGATGATCATGAACTGCTGCAAACTGGTTAGTATTGCTATTCCAGTGATGGTTAAACCCCAGTTCTTGGACCATTAGATTGCTCAAATTAGGATTTGAAATATCATGTTTTTGCCTTGGATTTGAATTATTCCTGCATTTTAAATTGTAATAATAAATATGTAACTTTACTAACTCAATAAAGATTTCAATAGCCCTAGCAACAGTAGCAGCAACTGTACAGAACAAAAAGAAAAAAAGTTATTTAAAAAAAGGATATGATCTATTATGTACAAAGCTAATGAAGTTTAGCATTGTTTAGTTGGTCATTAACCAATATTTAACAAATGTAAGTTTTTTTTTTCTGATTCACATCAAATCAAGAACCAAAACCCAAAATAAAAAAGGAGATTCCAAATCCAAAAGCCAATTATTCATCATGGTACAAAAACAGAAAAACACACACAAAAGAAGAAGAAACAATGACAATTTTAGAGAGAGAGAGAGAGTTAACTTACAGAGTGAAGTTTTGGGTCCAAGTTGCAGCAGTAGAATATGGAGGAGAACTTAAGGAAGAAGAAGAAGAAGAAATCTGAGCTGTTTGGAGCTGAAGTTGGTGAGAGAAATTAGTAGACTCCATGATAATTATATCTGTGGTATTTTAAAAATAAATAAAGGGCTTGAAAATCCCAAGAAGAGTAGTAATTTAAATAAAAATGAAAACAAAATTAATTGCAGGTAGCCATAGATATAGCTTCAAGTAATCACAGAGCATGAACACTACTGCTGCTTTTTTTCCTTCACTTTTCTCAGTGTTTTCTTCTTTACTCTTCCATTTTTTCTTCTTAAAGTAACCTTTAAAAGAAACAAAGAAAGAAAGAGAAAGAGATAGAGAGAGAAGTTATGAATATATAATATCTATTCTGACTTCAATTATTTATTCCTTACTTTTCTTTTGAATCTCTTCGTATAAAAGAATTATCTTTACAAGTTATTTGCCCTATATTTTTTAGGTTACTTAAACAAATTTTAAATGCTTTTTGGGGAAATTGAGATTTATCAGTAATAATATCATGATGTCTTAGTTAGCTTTTCCTTTTTATTTGCCATACACCCGTTTGAGAAAAAAGTTAAAGTTAATAAGTTATTGTATTTCTGATATACCCGTTTATAAATCCATGAGCTTGAAACATAACTTCATCAATGGAGTTTTAGAATTCTAACTTTCGATCTTTATGTTTTACTAGAATATATGATTTCATGTCATTAAATCATTTGATTTAACATGATGATAATAAGACTCAATCATAATTGTTATATTGTTTCTGACAAAAATATATTTTGATGTGGGTTAACGGAGCAACAATAGAATTTCCGTGAATGATTAATCAAATGTTCAAACTGTGGAATTAGTTATTGAAAAGCGTATCCTTATAGAGTGCTCATAGTTCACCAATCAAAATACATCTTTTTACCAAATTGTGCGTGACTGCGGGATTATTCGTGTCCCGGATTTACTTTAAAAAATGTGTCTGCAATTAGGGGGTGATGATTTGAGTTCATCTAAGGTAAATGATTAAGGCGTATTTGCCTTCAATCCCAAGGTTTATACAACAAATAATCATCACACCCATGCGTAATTTTGTCTCTCTTTATTCCCCACCACATGTTTTCACTCTCTCTTTATTAGTTTATATTTATATTTATTCTCAAATTCACATATATTTATTTTATTATTACTAGAATCGGCAAAATGAAAACTTTCCTTGCTTCTTTCCACTGAGTAATAAAGTTGTAGTGTCTAGTGCTTCCAAATAATTCCAGTCTCTTAATAATTATCTTCATCTACGAAATTGTAAGCCTTTCACATAACATGTCCAAAGTATTATATAACTTTCTGTTATTTCTACAACGGTTTCCCGTACCAAATTTGTGAAATATTTTAAAAGAAATTAGTTATAACAAATAGGTTTAAATCTAAATTGAATTTTAAAACGCATTAGGCCTCTTCTAATGATGAGAAATTTAGTAATATATATAAAAAAAAACTAGCTTTCGTATTTCTGAGAAGCCGCAAACTCCAGCAGAAAACTTTTAAGATGAAAATGAAGTTTTATCAGAATTTACCAATGGAATTTTGAGAATTTTTCCTCAGTTTTATTCAAGATTCTACTACATTCCTTTTGGCCCCTTAACCATTTAAGTTTTTTTATTTATTTTTACAAAACTATAATTTATTATTGATTAAATTTTTATAATTAATTTCCTCAATTTGTTTTGCAAGAAATAATTTTTGGTATCATATAAATATTGGTGTTGTTGACTAATATTAATTTCTCACTACAATAGATACCATATTTGATAGTACAAAAAAAATTTCCGCAAGAATAATTATGTATCATTTTCATAACTTTTGACAACATTATAAAATCAATGAATTCATTGCTGTGAAATTGTGATTATGTACTCATACAATTTTATTCTCATTTATATAAATTAAAAAGAAGATTTTAAGTAATATTCCTTTATTAACTTTTTTATAGCAAGTTTGGTTTGCATTTTTTTTTAAGAAATATGGACTTTATAATTTATAAAGAACCTGATACTCGAACTCAGTATCTTCACCTTCTTACTCCACTTTGGGAGGATGTGTAGTTACTAGACCAAAGCTTAGTGGTTCAACTTTGGTTTACATTAATTTCAATTACAATAAAAATTGTTACAAATTACATAATTTTTTTTCTAGTCCAATGATAAGAGTAGAAAATCTCATTTCTAATTGGGTAGTTTATACAAAAAGAAAACAATAGAATATATGAATGGTGAAATTATCATGATATCTTAAGCGGATTTTGAACTTTAAATAAAAATTCTTATGTGTAACACTTTCGGTCTTATTTGTATCACTTTGGACACTATCCATATCAAAGGAGATAGGCAGATAGAGATATGCGACAGAGAAGTCTAAACTAATATAAATGTTGATCTTATTTAGGATATAAATAATCACAATTTCAAAAACAACTTATCAGTTTCATGTTTTTGTTCAAAACCCTCATAATGATATCTAAAAATCAAGCTATATTTGATTATTATAATCATCAAGTGGCAAAAAAAGAAGAAGCTACCTCTAGACCATATACATAAACATATTGTGACATACGCCTGTATGTAGAGCTATATGTTTCCCACTATTACATTTTTTCTAATTATTTTGTATATTCTCCGCATAAAATGAATACATTAGTCCCAGAGGGCGGCACCACCAATGGGTTCAAGAGTTGCAAGTACCCCACAATCTCAGTCTTGACATTGCACAATTGTAAATATTAAGCAAAACAATATATGAAATAATGCATCAAGCCTCTTTAATTTATATCATCACTAACAAATTCAAATATATCGAATTATATATATTTTCCAATGAAACTAAAAAAATAAATGGTGATTAAAAGTGATTAAAATTTGAATTTGAGCTATTATATTAGAATCATACACAAAACAACAATGAAATATATATTTATTTTTCTTTATCTAAAAAAAACTTAATAAATGTGCTCCTTCCGGCTACATGAATTTTTTTTTGTGTGTTCCAATGTACGTACGCAAATGATTTGGTATTGTTGATAGGATTAAGATAGTTTTAGTATGTATTATTAAGGAGTGATTTTAATCAAAGGAATTAAACCTATTATTGTGAGTCATGAATATTAAAAATTTAGGCCCACAAAAGGTTCATTCAGTCCAAAGGTAGATGGGAGAATGTGAGGTCACAGAGTATGGGCAAAGCTTTTAAAGTACTCTTTTTTTTATTTTTCTTTTTCTTTTTACTTTGATGAGCATGCCCACCATTTTTATTTTATTTTTTTGTTTCCTTACTCAAAGCAATTGTTCTTTATTCAAATCTTTTTAACCTTATATTTAATTACCACCTAGCCTAGTTAGGAAACCCTAATTTTCTGTTCTGAAAACTGTTTCTTTCTACTCAGGTTTCAAGTTTAACCTTTGTTAATAGAAACACATGTATCACTTTTTTTATAAATTTAACATCTTTCTTATTTTCATGCATATTCTTCGAAGTCTGTGTCTGTAAATTAGGCATAGTTTTTTTTGAAAGCCTCCGGAGGAACAATGGGTTCCTCTTTTGGAAAAAGGTTGGAATGGGTGAAAATTTCGAAGCGAACATCTCAACTAGGTTGATGCATTCGCTTGCCTACAAAACACCCATTCCTCTTTTTATTAATAAAAAGAGCGCTTCACAAAGTGAATCGACCGTAAAATTACAAAGTGCATGTACAATTCACGAACATAAATTGCTTGGATCAATTAATAGATCCGAAGCAGAAAAAGAAAGCTTCTTATTCCTAGTTTTAAAGAAAAACCAACAACGGTAGACATTAGCAACAAGCAAGTCTTCATGGTCCAAGACACCTTCGAAAATAAGTTTATTCCTTCTGTTCCAGATGCTCCAGATAATTGAAAACCAGAGTGCCGTTGCAAATTCTCTTTCGACACCCGACTTGAAGAAAGATCTCCATAGCAGCAAGAAGTCAGAAGCACATCCTAGAATAGGAGTTGAGAAACTAATCCAGTTGAGTGCCCTTTGCCATAATGACCAACTTTCGTTACAAAAGAGAAGCAAGTGTTCAAGAGATTCTGACCTTGAGCATATGGGGCAGCCCACATTAGTAAAGGAAGCACATCCTCGAGAAATCAAAAATTCTTTTTTCGGAATTCTTCTATGAAGTACAAGCCAACCAAAGAACCGAATTCATGGTAGCATACAAGTGTTCCAAATTAGTGGAAAAGGTGCCCGTGGGATTAGCCAATTGTCTTCCTCGTAATACCCGACGCAAAAAGAAGCTGCTGTGAACCTTTTATTCTGGCCAATGTTCCATAAAAAAGTATTGTCATTGCTCGGAAAAGAAAGATGAACCAGCCCCTCAAGTCGATCATCTAATATTGGTAGCGGGAATAAGGAAGGGACTGCTGTTACGATCAATTTCTTCAGCTCTAAGCAACTAGCTAGTTCCGACAATCTAAACCTTCGAATCCAAAAAGAACGTCCCTGCTGACTGCTGCTAAACAGCCCCGTGCAACATTAATAAATCGTTCCATTTTTGCATTCATTAAGTTTCCAAAGTTGGCTGAATAAATCCTTTAAAGCTCCCTTAGGTCCAATTATCACGCCAAAAACTGCCCATAAGCCCACTGCCCAGCCGAACCACATCATGTTTTGTATAGAAATTTCAAAAATTAGTGTTACAGCAGCAGCTATTGATGGCATCCCTCCAAACCGGTGAAAGTTTTGATTGGTTGTAGTTTATCAAATCCCACCAAGATTATATCCCGTGTCTCTTTACACAAAAAATCGACTATAACGAATCCCCATCTCCGTTTTGAAGACGCCATAACCATTTTAGAAGGAGACTACAATTTGATAACTTAAGATCTCGAATTGCTAATCCTCCAAGATGCTTCGGAAAATTAATTCCGGCCCAACTAACCTTACATAAACCTCGACTCTCCGAATATCCCCTCTATAAAAAATTCAGCATGATAGATAGCAACTTATTTTCTACCGTAACCGGAAGCCTAAAAAGTGAGAGCATGAAAATCGGAATTGATGAGAGGACAGATTTGACTAAGACTTCCCTGCCCGCATAAGAGAGACATTTCCCTTTCCAAGTAGCCAACCGATTCTGAAATTTTTCTATTAATCCATCCCAATTACTGACATTTAGTCGTTTAAATCCCAAAGGAATCCCAAGGTATCGGATTGGAAATTTCTCAACTATACATCCCAATTTCGAGGCACATGTACGAACCATAGATTCCTCCATATTGATGCCGATTAGATAACTTTTATGGTAATTGATTTTCAATTCCGAAATCATCTCAAAGAAACGGAGAATTCGGGTGAACGGATCGATGAGAGGTACATCCACCGGAAGGAAACAAATCGTGTCATTTGCAAATTGGAGCAAGGTAATTTCTGGCGAATTATCATCCAATTTGAAGCTCGGGAGTAAGCCTACACGAATACTCATATCAATAAGTTGCTTTAGGCCTTCTACAGCAAGAACGAAGATGAATGGTCAGAGGATCTCCTTGTTTTACTCCTTTATGGATGCAAATTGGATCACTCGGCTTGCCATTAATTAAGATAGAAGTGGTAGAGTTAAATCGGCAACCTCATAACCATGATATCCATTTATGGGAAAACCCCATCTTATTCAAAACCGCATTTATATAAGGTCAAGAGATGCTATCAAAGGCCTTATGGAAGTCCAACTTCAATACGAAACAGCCCCTACGGCTACGATGGACCGAATGAATAACTTCGGAGGCAACAAACGAGCATTCGTGAATATTCTGATCACGCACGAAAGTGAATTGGTTTCTGGAAATTAAAGACGGCATCACACCTTTTAGACACATCGATAGAAGCTTGGTAACCACTTTATGTACCCCATGAATTAACGCTATAGGCCTAAAATTTTGAATTGAGCAAGATCCCAGAACCTTAAGGATGAGAACCGTGTAAGACGATTTGATCGACAAGGGGAGAAAAGCCGATTCGTGAAATTGGCTGAATAAATTAATGAAATCATCTTTCAAGAAGTTCCAGGCTTGTTTATAAAAGTAATGGTTAAAACCAT
>CATIWQ010733767.1:0-25596 GCA_949673415.1 Euphorbia schlechtendalii | reverse complement strand
ACAACCTTGTTTGTTTAATAGGGTATTTTCCCAACTAAATCAGCTTAAAGACTCCATTTTATTCTAACATAATATTGGTATCGACATATTTCAAAAGAAATAAAGGATGCTCTTGGACTGCTTTTCAACTAAACTAGCTTTCAAAAAAAAAATTAATAATCTCCAATTTCACAAAGAAATATGTCTATCAAATCCTAATAAATGATAAAATATAGGAAACAATGGATCGGACCTTTTCAAAGAAACTAATTTATATTCATGTATCCAAATCATAACTAACGGCATTTTTGAACTAGAAGAAGAAAGTTTGAAATTACCTGTCATTCTGCACTTGTCCTAGCAAGCATAGCTGTCAAATTTATCCTATTACTACAATACTATTCACTATTAAGTTATTTCAATCAATAAATTACTTAATAAGAAGGACATTTATTTTAGAAAATCAATCAATACAAATCATAAAGTGCACAACGCAAGTTAATTGGAACATAATCACATTGGGAATTTGATTTTTTTAATTTCAAATAACTAACCTGATATGGGCAGCAATGCTTGAATGAATAGAGGATCAATAACCAGTCCACAAACATGCATAATTAAAGAAAAGTGAAAGAAGAAAGGTGCCTCTGTTGCTTTGATGTCCTAGAATTAGTAGAACAAAAATTCAGATTAAAATGACCACTTACACAGTAAACAATAATACTAAAATTCTACACGAATTCAACCTCAGATTATGAGGCATGTTGAATTGTAAAGAACATGAATACAACACTCAAATTGTTTTCGATGTAAAAAATCAAACATCAACAAGAAAAAGCATATACTAAAAAGCACCGACTAGCTTTTCCTCTTTCTGCTCAATTAAGAGGCAAAATTAGTAGATTGAAAGACTTGACTTCTTCAACTAAATAAATCAACATCAATGTAAGCTGATAATAATGTTATATTGAACTAAAAGCTGATAAGAGCCATTTAAATCAAGTTGAATTATGCAGAAACTAGCAATCAAGCATATACTACAAATTAGAAATAGCATTATTATATGTATAAATTATAATACAAAGATCGTGAATTACACAACTTAATAGAGCATACATAAATTTCGATACAGAGTATTAGGAGATACCTTAATCGTAATATATTTTAAAAATGTTCATGTTCTCTTGAATTTCTACGATAAGCGTTGAACTAAACTTATTCAGTTTAGCTGAACTAAACAAACATGGCATAAGTGTTGTCTCAAAATTCCTACTTCAATTTACCATCCTAGATAATTACTTCAACTAAAGAGATGAGATTAAAATAAAACCTAAGACTTTGTAACATAGAAGAATAAATTAGAATTTAACAAAAGCTCATTAGCAAAACATGGATTGCCCATGTATATATACATCCACAGATGAAATTTGACATATGGGCATACATTTATTAAGAGTATTTTTCATTTCAAATTATAATCCTCTGTCAAACTTTACACATATAAACAAAAGATCCACATGTTATGATTCAATCAAGGCAAAAAAAAAAATTACCCTATTTTTCTTTCATCCTCTGTTATCACCTGCAACATTTGAGTATTAAATCATGTAAAGACACACCAATGTCTTAAAAATAGGAAAAAAAATTACACTATAATCAAAGCCAACTAGTCCCCCTTAAATAAACCCACATGGCATAACCCATGCAGGTAATCCTGCCAAGTTAACATTTACCCATACCTGAGATGAAATTGTCAGATGAAAGATACAAAAAAAGCAAGATTAGGCAGCCCTCACAAGACACTAAAGTAGCAGAACTAAGGAAAAGTAATAAAATGCAAAAACTATACAAACGATAAAATCAACCTGGGATTATCATAAGCATATTCAACCTGTGATTGCTTAGACAATACAAATCCATACATCTATTTAAGCTTTGTAGTCATTTTCAAATACATGTTTTCAACAATGAAAATTAACTCAATTTAGTAGAATAAGCAATTATTAGCTCAGGAAAATCATGGTATTACTTGTGCACAACAATGAAAATGTCTATGAAAAAAATGTTCAGCAACATTTCAATATAAGCTTTAATTCATCATCATCTGTTCAACATAGAACCCAAATACAAAAATCCCTTCAAACTCATATTCACATTCTATGCCACAAAGAGATGAGTGGGTGCTCCATCAATTTTTCTTTCTTATTCTTAAAAGCATATTACACGCTGCATCTTTTATAGTCAACGGTGTCTTCCCAATATTCATCTACTTCCCAAAAAAAACTTCTCGAATAAAAAGAATTAAAAATTAAAATTAACAGTTGCTCCAAATTCATAAAAGCATATAATAATACAAAAATCTAAAAAAATTTGCCATTTTTTTTGCTTTAGATTTATAATAATTTCAAAAACATAAATTTGAAGAGGTCAATGATCATACACTTAGCTCATAGCTATAACTTAGTAGTACAAAATTGAAAACTAAACAAATATGAATAATTCTACTATGCATACAAATAATTTGAACTAGCACTCTTGATATAATAATTACCAGACCTTGTGAGAATTTCTATGAACCGATTCAAAATATTTCGTGAAGTAAGTAAAATTTGTATTCACTATTTTATTTGAAACCTTACCATAATTATTTATATTTGTTTCAAATTTAAGGAATTTCTCTGAAATAAGTAAAATTATTGCATTTGTCCAAAGTCATGTTTTATTTACTTACAATAAGCCTCACGATGAGATACCATTATCATTTTCTATTTATTCATATATAACTTCCCAAGTCCCTTATAAGGCATTTCTGCACTCCATAGAGTAGATACTAGTATGAGGTTAAAAAACTTCATGAGTGTGATCAAGTATATAGTTTAAATAAGAAAACATGATATAAGTCTAAAATTCGAATTACAGATTTCTATAACACAAGATATTATGGTTTCATCAAGGCCCTATGATGTTATTTTTCTACCCATTGCTCATGCAATAGATTCAAAAGAAATGTTTTGAAATGGTAATTGGTCAATGAAGTTGCTCAACCTTAAATAATTACAAAATGTCTAAAACAAAGCACTTGAAGAAGTACAATGTTGGTACCTTAGTCTGACATATTATATCTTTCATTAAGCTAAATTGCTCCAAATTGAATCTATCAACAATAACTGCAGAATCTTTATCATTCAAAACATGTTATCTTGTTAAAGTAGTCGCGATTGCAGCAGAGAGGTTCAAGAAGCCAAAAAGAAGCTGCAAAAGGTTTGTTTCAAACATCAAACTGAAAACAATAGGAAGTTATATAAAATGGACACATAAATTCAGAAAGGATCTAAGAAATAGGGAATATGCAATCTAAAGCAGAAAACAACAAATGATACACTTCCTTTTCAACTTCTAATTGCTCGTTGTCCTCTTGAAAGGCCAATTCGGAAACAACACTTCCTTCCATACAGTTGGATAGGGGATTATCCAACTCATAACTCTTCTCTCCAATACTGAAACCAATATTCATATCTAATAAAGTGCTGATAGCTTCTTGTTCAGATTTGCTAACTTCAACTTGTTTAGCTTCATGTCTTGCAGATTCTTCACATTCTAGATCCGTTATTAAGACAATGTCCTCTACCTCTGTCCAAAACAAATTAGAATAATAGCTAAATAAAACGAGCTCTACATTGGACTAATTAAGTAGATTCTAGATGCTAATGCTAACCCTTCTTGAAGGATTATTCGTTATCAATCTGATCTATGCTCATTGTTGAAACGTTATCCTTAGAATTTGGAGAGTTTTTGCTGTTACAGTCTTCCGATTCCTTTGAATATTGAAATTCAATTTCTATGGTATTTTCTTCGATTAGTTTTAGTTCAGCTTCTAGAGTAATAAGCACAACAATAATATAAGAAATACAATATCTCATTAAATAAATTGAACCAAAACCCTAATCTAAAAAGGTAGTATATTACGGGTACTAATAAAGGCAATATCATCTGAGATGAATTAGACATGGATATGGTTTGGATTTTCAAAGCTCAAAGTATTATTGTGAGTTGTAGAGAGAGAAACATGTCAATGATGGAGGCGGTATGGTTTTTGATACATTAAATTATTGACTTGCTTTGGGATTTCACTTAATGATGATGAATTTTTGTAAATACTTCTTTGCAGCAAGGATTAAACGAACTACCATGATTACAGTAAAGATAATGAAAATGATTGAAAGAAGGATAACGAAAACTAACCTTGACAAAGCAGGGTTTGACTACGCTCAAACGACAAGACTGCAGCAGGGATTGTGGGTTTCAATTTCTGAAAAGATCGATCAAAATTGGAAGAAAGATTGATGAACTTTAAAGGGATTTTAGGTATTTTTCCAGAGAAACCACGAACTGAGGGAGATGAGATGAGTGAGATTTTGTGCTTTATATATTTTTTTATTTAATTTTAATTTATTAATTAATTTTTTCCATCAATTAACAAGCAGGAGATTTCCCGCCCGTTAATTTTTCACTATTCACAGCATTTTTTTGCAATGGTTAGACTAAAAGTGTTGCGATGAAAGTGTATTTGATCAACAAACATATCTATTGCAACACTTTTGGAACACTTTTTATAATGTGTTTCGAAAAATCTTTTTTTTCCTTAAAAAATCACAACACTTCAATGTAACACCAGCCATTTTGGTTGTGACAGGCCATTTATGGCGTAGTGTTAGTAGAATCTTAAACGGATTCTACAGTATTTGCAGGCTACTATCTCGACGGGACTGAGGTACCAGTCTTGGGTTAGCTTGTAAGCCTTTTCTGATTCGGACTGGGCAGGAGACCCAATTGATAGTCGCTCTACAACTGGATTTGCAATCTTTCAAGGCTCAAACCTCATCTCATGGGCCTCTTGAAAACAATAAACTATTTCTCGTTCATTAATCGAGGCTGAGTATAGAGCACTAGCAACAACGACTGTTGATCTTCTACTTATTAATATTGGGTTTCCACTGCTAGCCTCGCCAACACTTTGGTCTGACAATCTTAGTGCAAATTACTTAACGGTAAATCCGATATTTCATAATAGATCAAAACACTTGGAACTTGATTTTCATTTTGTTCGGGAGAGGGTAGCAGCCAAGAAAATGTTTATTCACTATATTTCTACAGATAATTAGGTTGTGGATATCCTCACAAAGTCCCTTTCCTCAACTCAATTTCATACTCTGGGTGATAAATTAGTCGTGGTCTCCAACCCCGCTCAATTTGAGGGGGAGATGTTAGTATTTATATATGTTGTTTTGTATTTATCTTATTATACTTGTAGAGTTAGAGAGGTATTATACTTAGAACATAACTCTATCATTATTAATACACAAGTAGACTAACTCACAACGTATTAGAGATTTCACAAACCTAGCCGCTATCTAAGTGAAGCCGCCAAGCCCAAAAAGGAAGTCCCTACTAGATAGCTCCAAACAGCCACCCACATAGCTCAAATACTAAACCATTTTTCAACTCACAAAGGTCCCACAACTCGAACAATAGATCCTTTAAGGGGCCCTTCGAAGTCCAATTATCTAGCTAAAAACTAGCCGATATTCCATTTCCCAACCGAACTGACACAATTCTAATGAGAAAGACCCAAAAGATTTTATTACGACAACAACTAGAGATTGATCGCTCCAAATCAATGCTAATTTTGATTGATCACACAAAAACAAGTCCCACCACAATGCTAAGCTATGTCTTTTCACACAAAAGACAGCCCAAAGGGACTCATCATCCCTATTTTGAAGATGCCAAAGCCACATGAGAAGAAGACCACAATTCGTTAGTTTTGAACTTCGGTGCTTCGGAAGATTTATAATTAATGTTTACTCTAAGATGATCTACTCTAAGATAAAGTAAAAATTTTGACTTCTACTAGCCATGGTAAACATCCACATAAATTTCAATATAGCACATTTATTTAACTTCATCAACATTATTTTTCGTTTGTGTTTCTAATTTTTTAATTATTTTATTAGAGAAAATAATGATGTATATGATTTGATCATGTACAAATCATGATATAACTAAAAACTAAGGTTAGTTGTAATATGTTTCCTAATTAATATAATTAGTCAACGATACACACTTTTGATCGTTATAATAATTTTCAAGGTTTTCACATCAAATTTGCAACTTTGTTAAAAACGATAAACGTCCAATTTACAAAACACAGCATCAAGTTATCAACCTCAAAACAATCCCGCAATGTACACAAAGTAAATCACAGTCTCACAATCTTAGTTCAGTTGGGGCATTCTCAAGGTTATCAAAACAATTTAAGCATAAGTAGTGCAATCTTTACTAATGATCTAAAGTTGTTGTCACTTCTCATGAAAGCATAAAAATAGTGAAATCAATCAAGTCAAGAATATTCAATACCTCCCTCACGCTTCAAATATGTTTTGTCCTCAAAGCATTAGAATGAAAAATAAATAGGCAATGTTAAGAAAAGACCTTTTAGGCAAACAAGAAAGAATAGTGGTGAGAGAGAATCCAAGTAAAGATTTACCTGAAATGAGATTGCTTTGTACATAAGGTCTTCATCTCATATTGGCCTTAGAGAGACTTCCATTATGTATTGAGGTGATAATATCACAAAATTGTTACATTGTTCATCATTTACAAGGTTTTTGGCTATTTGAGTTTAAGTGAATCTTCGGATGATCTGCACAAAAAGCTAACAAAAAAAAAGTAAGAAGATATTACAATTAAAAAAACGAACAAAATATTTACATGTCAAAAAGTTGAGGGTTTTCCCAATAAGTTGCTTCAATTGGTGTTTGATATGTATGCCAAATCTGCGGTTACTCAAGGAGCCTCAGATATGGATGTTGAAATTGGTGGATTATTGTAAGGAGGCTATTGTTTGAATACGTCCACATCTCCTCCTCACTTGGTTTCTAATGGATTTTCAATAAAAGATTGTGTGAGGACATATTGCATTAGTGAATTGTTTAGAGGTTTCTACAAAGATTACCTTCCTAATTTAAGGGTTTATGAGCAATCTGGTTTTCCTTTTACGATCTACCCTACAAGATTTTCCTCATATTTCAAGATTTCTTAATTATTGAACATCATCCCATCTTGTCCAAACATACAGGAAGATCTTCTTTTGTTTGAAGATTAGGACGGAAAATCTTCAATTCTTTTAAGGCATCCACTATTATACACAAACTCATCATGGTGTCGTGCATAAAATTTCAGGTTGCGGTTGACTGGGTCTGTCTAAATCTCAGATTTCCCATCCACATTATAAAAGTAGTCCTTGATAATCTAGTTATAATAATCAAGAATCTTACCATTTTCGTTGCATTCTTCCATAGAGTTGTTCATATTGTTACTTGGGATGACCTTGTCATCTACTAACACTGTCGCTAGTTGCTCACATATGGATTTCTATGTTTTAAATAATTTCATTTATTTTCTTCACAAAATCCACCATCATCTATTCTAAGCTAGGTTTTTCCTTGGTTTACATGATGGAATAACCAATTAGAATGAATGTTAAGGTTGACAAGATGAAAATTAAGATATTCGTAACTCATTTGTAATTCTAAGAGGTTTAAGATTATCAAACTACGGTTTTCTGGAAAAAAACGACTGAGGTTATTGCATTGACATTTGAAATAGTTGGGTAGAAAACTAAGGATCGTTGAGGTTATCTCGAAATAATATATGCTTGTTTTGATCATTTTCTTTGAGATTTGTTGGACGATCTCAGATTTTGAAATTAGTAAGATTTACCACCTAATGTAACTTTTAGGGTTAGTTTACCACATTCTAAATGAGAGAAAAGATCTCTTGAGGTTCCAGATCTTATAGGTTACCATTTGCAGGGGTTTCAAGTCAAATTTATGCACATCATTACGCTTGTAATCTTTAAAGGATGAGAACAAACTACGTAGCATCTACATTGAGTTTTTTTTATCTGTTAGATTGGTTTGAACATGCATAACAGGTATGGAGGAATTTCAAAATTTAACATATAACTATGGAACTCCTAAGATGACATGTTTCACATACATCGCTCATCATAATATAATTATCTAGATCTTAAAAACTTATTAGAAAGGACCTAGCTTTAGTTTAATGCATTTCTATTTGATGAGTGTCCCAATGTCGATAGAGTGCCCTTAAATAGAAGCCTTGTGTAATTGATTCACATGAGCCACGCTGATGAAAAAATCCTCGTTTAGAGAAGAACTTTTGATTACTATGAGGTTGCTAGACCCTCAAATAATTAACCTAGAAGAAATATATTCTTTAGTTCCCTTAGGAAGAAGATACTTCACTTAGGAAGGAATTTTGAACAGCCCTACAAAGAATAAAAGGGAAAGAAGAAAAGTTGGATGAAAAATAATGAGAAAACGAAGTTCTATTTATAGGCATAAAGAGGGGCATTAGATTACAATTTAGTCCGATTCTAATCTAATTACAATAGGATAAGTATGGGCCATTCTGTGAAAATACAAACAGAGTCCTAACATGGAACAGACTCCATACCCAAGTAGAACTCTACTTGCACAGGTATGAGCACAATTTTTCATAACATTGAAAGTCGTTAATGATAGATAACATTTCATACAACATATATCTGAATTTTTATATTTCCAAAGTTAATTCCTAGAATTAATATTGAGATAAGATTTCCCGTTTACACCCTTTGTAAAAAAACCAAATTTCTTGCCTAAAACAAGTGATAGGGCACCGTGATCTTTCAATCACGATACCGTGATCACTTGTTTCTTGACCTCATATGAAAATTCCTATTTAGAATTCCCTCGAAATAGTATTGGAATCAACGATCACTACATCGTGATCGATTTTTCTTGAAGAATATGAATTATCATCAATTCGTTTCCTTTTCTGAAAATTTTACTTTTTTTTGGTCCTAGGTAGCTTAAACTACCAGTCAAGGGGAGAGGGGTTATTGATGATTTAACTTGATTAAAATTGATCCTTGAAAAAGTCACATGTTAATCAATATATGCTGAGTTAAATGTGATTGTGAATAAAAAGTTTAGATGAAAAAAGTCAAACCACTTAGCTCATGTTTCATACTAACTTGGTTTGGTCTCAAGCTGTGTTGAGTAAAACTTACTCAACATAGGCTGGTTTTCAAGTTGAGCAAAACAAAAAAGAAAGTTGTTCTTATGTTGTGTCAAGGACTGATAAAGATAAAGATTGAGTTTAAGAAAGTAAAGACCTGAGATTTTATACTAATTTTAACCCCTAGCCTACCTATAGTCTTTCCAAGATTTAATCCGCTAGTGAGAACTCCTTTAACTAAGTGAAGAAGCATGGGACAACGGGTATTACAAGCGAGTACCTTCCAAGCTTATCTAACCCTTTAACATATTTGAGTACCCTTCTCAAATCCATTATCACTCAATATACAAAATTGAATTTGAAGAATAAAAACATGACTTATAAAACGTTAGTTCCTTTATTTGGAATGCCGAGATCAAATGAACATAGTTTCATCTCTTTAGAAATTTAGGTGATTCACCAAGTTGTAGATGTCTTCTTCAGTCTCTATTTATAGGTATACATTGTTGAAGCTAGCCATTACAACTAACTCAGCTTATGTTGTTTGCATAAACTATGTATAAAAAGTTACTCAACTTTTCCTACTCTAAGCCATAACTTAATTAAGTGAATCTAAAACTGAGATGCTTTCCATAAAATAAACTCAAGCTAACTTACTTAATTAAGAGTCTACTTAGTACTTAATTAATTTCACTATCATAAGTAATTTGTTATTTCAAAAACATAAGTATTGTGAAGCACTATAATTTGGGTTAAACATTCTTATTTCTCAATTATGTGCTTTTGAATATCAGGTTATTCCTCGACCACATGTCATGTGGAAGTAGCAACTGATGCCAACTTCATCTCATATTAGATGTTGCCATAGATAAATAGTGTGGAAAATTCAACCTAGCACGGGGAGTATCTTTGATGCCTGTAACATTGTTGGGCATGCTTCTTTCTAATTAGAATATCTTTTCCTTTCATTGGGTAGCCGCTATTGATGTATTATCGGTATCATCTATCATGACAGTTTCGCATGGACTCGTGGGCCACTTTGGCCAATAGAGCTCACATTAGGACTACCCTCCATCAGGTTGATGATTACCGTCTCCCCTTCGAGTGCCCCAACACCTATGAGTGGTACTTTAGGGAGAAGATGCAGAGATGTAGTATGAGCTGAACAATTAGGAGGAGAGTCCCGCTAGGCGTACCTACCGAAGCCTTCTGGCCACAACTTATGCATGTAGAGGAGCTTACTACTGGTTAATCAAGACAGTAATTGAACATGCATCATTGTAAGGTGGAATTTCAAAATTAAAATTAACCTAAAAGATCTCCGAAGCATGCCATGATTGATATAATCTAAGTTAAAATGTTCCATAGATGCTGATATGTTAATAAAATTTATAAAAGAATCCTAGCATCTAAGTTTAAGACGTTACCAGTTAACACGTGCTTCTCTTTCTCTTTTGAATGCGGCGTTCCCTTATAGTTATTTGGAAGAACTTTGTTAGTATGAGCCTCCAAACTAGGATAGCCTCTATGATTGATCCAAGAGGATTTTCACTCACCAAAACCTTGTTGAGGTAGAACTCGTTAGTAGACAGCAACTACTAGACTGCTCAAAGACCAACCCAGAAATATAAACTAAGAAGTCTCTCTTCAAACAGAAAGAGCCTTCTAAAGAAATTTTTTGTTGTTTAGAGAAACTTGTGAAGGATCTTGCACAACGAATGAAGAAAGAGATGTCAAACATAGAGAGAAAAGCTGAGCTGAATTATGTATAAAATAAAGAGAACTGGACGCCTATATATAGGAAAGGGAGAGTGTTAGATTCCCCTTATAACTCAATATAGGATGGGAATATTCCCATCTCACATGCGGGTTAGTCGTGCAGGTCACTTGGACACGCGGGCCAACATGCGACTACCTCAACAAGTCAAGCCCTAGCGGGCTTGCCTTGTGCCACAAGCTAGCTTGCAGACCTTCCTGCAAGCCCAAGCTTGTAGGCTTGTGCATAGCCTGCACGCTGTGGGCAAGAGGGCTTGTGCGGTAAGCCCGCACAAGTGGTGCCATGGGTAGCGTTTGCGGGCATGCAGCCACTACCGCACAGGCTTTTCCTGCAGGCTACCATACCGCGAGCTTTTCAGCTAGCAGGGTAGCCACACAGGCCCCACTTTGAAAAACCCATGTTCGTTTAGGGCCCACTCGCAACGGGAAAAATTCTCTTACTCTGCTCTGTGTAATTTTTCCCTATTTTCTCTTTATTCTCTTTAATTATTAATTCTGTCTAACATTTTAACAATTCTTCTAACGAATTTGACAACTAATATTTTCGGCATAGACCCAATTTATAGGTTCTTTACTTAGTCCGATAAAGACCCAAAATGTGTGACCTCATAGGATCCCAAAGTATAGAGCTGCTAGTGGTTAACCTAAACTTGGCTTTCCATCCAGGAACCTTTAGGCTCAGTGTTCCACACCGATATAGAACCCGATAGCTCTAGATGATCAAATGGGGTTTCTAGCAAAGACGTATGATCCTCCGATACTTGGAATGTTATGTGCATGTGACTTGATCTGGTTCTGCAGTAGTAACCAAAATGATACACTCCTTCCATCAAGTTAAGTACCATCCAATTTATTGAGCTCAGATTAAGTGTTCGATCATGTAATAGTCATATCTATCCTAGAATTAGACTTGTTCACGAAGCACACCACTCTATCATTATGTATCAAGCTTGACTAGAAACCCATTCAATCAATGTTATACTCTGATAATAGGTTTATTAGTGTGTCACTTCAACAAGGGGCCCTAAGGTACATCTCCCATTATATCACAATATCATGAGCAATGAATCCCATCTTGACTACTCAGCTTACCTACATGTGATCATCACTATACCCGTAATCACCTGTGTCATCCTGGTCACAAGGGTATGAATAAGCATGACCTTAAGTATAGCAACTCCTATATAAGGTAACCAGTATCCCAGGTCTGAGGATACTTGTACTACTACTACAATAAGACATGACACCAACACATGGATATAGTTATTTCCAAGTGTCTATCTTATAGTGGTGTCTAATGTATTACCTGAATACATTCATATGTTAACTCAAGGTACCACCTTCAGCTCTTGAGATCGACTACTTGGATCTAATCCAAGGAGTAAGCCTACACATGCTAGTCTGTCTGCTCCATTGATGTCCAGTCTCAATTAAACTACGACTAGGGATATTTAGACTATTCATACTAACAAGTATATATAATTCTCATGCCACATAACACCCATTATGTCCTCACACTTTTATGCTATGAAGTAGTCATGGACTTTATTTCATCAATGCGCATATGGATATTTAATACTATACATATATGATACCAGCAAGATAGATAAATAAATTGAAAGCACTGATAAATAACAAAGATGTTTTAATTATTATTAATAATAATTCGAAACTTTTTGTACATTATAGCTAATAAATATATATCACCCTAATTACCTCTAGGGAACACATCATGTCTAACAATCTCCCATTTGCACTAGAGCCAATTACCCATGTGCTTCATGTCATACTCGTTAACATGCTAGTCATGTTTATCTTGAGTCAATGGCTTAGTTTCCCATCTGCTAGATTTTGATCCATCAGGATGTATTCTAAATTTATATCTTTCCTCACTACCATCTCCTGAACGAGATAGTACTTTTTGAGTATATGTTCGTTTCTATGACGAGACCGTGGTTCCCTTACCTGAGCAATAGCCGCATTGTTATCGCAATAGACTACTATTGGATTTATAATGCTAGATACCACACCAAGATCACTAATAAATCCCTTAAGCCAAATAGCTTGCTTAGCTGCTTCAGAAGTAGCTAAATACTCAAATTCTATGGTTGAATCGATAGTAATTTCCTATTTGAAACTTTTCCAAACAACTACCCCCACTATTTAACATAAACACATAACTTGACTGGGACTTATAATCATCCTTGTAAAACTGAAAACTCCTATTGGTGTATCCCTTCAAAGTGAGATCACCTTCTCCATATATAAAAACATATTCTTAGTCCTACGTAAGTACTTAAGGATAGTTTTAACGGTCATCCAGTGCTTCTCACCTGGGTCAAATTAAAATTAGCTCGTGATGCTCAAAACATGTGAGATTTCAAGCCGAGTTCATACCATAGCATAAAAGGTGGAATCTATCGCAGAGGCATAGGGTATTCCATTCTTGCGCAGTCTCTCCTTTGGTGTTCTCGGACACTCAAATTTAGAAAGGTTAATTACGTGAGACATTTGAAGATAACCCTTTCTTGACTTCTCAAGGTTAAATCTAGCAAAAACCTTATTTATGTTTGTACTTTGAGAAAGACCTAACATCCTTCTTGATCTATCTCGGTAGATCTTTATACCTAGTATAAAAGCTGCTTCTCTAAGTATTTCATGGAGAACTTCTTTGACAACATGACTTAACTATCTGATAAAAAGGAATATCATTTCCTATGAATAATATGTCATTGACATATAATACAAGGAAAATGATCGCACTCCCACTAGCCTTCTTGTATACATAAGGCTCATTAGTGTTTGACACAATACCAATTTCTTGGATTGTCTCGTTAAACATAATATTCCAACTCCTCGATGCTTACTTAATTCCATAAATGGACTTCTACAACTTGCATATCTTCGAGCCATCCTTGGATGTAAAACCCTCAGGTTGTGCCATAAACACATCCCTGTCCTGATTCCCATTAAAGAATGTTGTCTTCACATTCATCTGCAAAATCTCATAATCGTAATGAGCAGCGATGGCAAGGAGTATCCTGATAGACTTTAGCAAGGCTACTAGTGAAAAGGTCTCATCATAGTTCATGCCTTATTTTTTAGTGTACCCTTTTGCAACCAGCATTGCTTTATAGGTAACTATGTTACCATCCATGTCAATTTTCTTTTTGAAAACCCACTTGCATCTTTGGGCCTAATCCCACTTGGAGAATAAATCAAGCTCTAGACTTTATTTTTTTACATGGAGTCCATATCCGACCTCATGGCTGTAGCCATTTGTCAGATTCTAAGCTTTCCATTGCCTCCTTGTAAGTCCTGGGCTCATCATCTTCCATAAGGAAGAGATGTTTATCATTATAGATGAGAAACCCATATCGCTCGGGAGCGATTGGAGCCCGGCATCACCTATTCAATGTCGATTTTATAGTAGGCTATTCCATACTTACACTATTATGTGTAACATGTGTAGGTATAATCAGTTGATTGTATGTTTGATCTTCTTAAGCACCTAACTCAAGATTTCTCCCATTAGCTTTTGCAAGTATATGCTCCCTCTTGAGGAATTGAGCATTGTTTGAAATAAGGGCTTTTTGTTCCTCAGGATTAAAGAAGTTATACCCTATAATCTCTTTAGGGTAACCTAGAAATAGACACTTGTCAAACTTAGCACCTAGCTTATTTGAACTCATCTTCTTTACGTAAGTAGGATATTCCCAAACTCTCAACTGAGAAAGAGCAGGTTTTTTACCATACAATAATTCGTATGGAGTTTGATCTACTAATTTAGAAGGCACTTTATTTAGAATATAATCTACGCTCGAAGTGCATAACCCCAAAAGGATATGCTATGTTCTTCTTGGCTCATCATGGACTGAACTATATTGATTAGGGTTCAATTCCTCCTTTCTGACACTCCATTGTGTTGGGGTGTATAAGGAGGTGTCCATTGGGATAAACTACCATTATCCCTTAGATAATCCTGAAATCTTGGCTTAAGTATTCACCACCTCGATCAAATCGAAGGGTCTTGATACTTTTCCCAAGCTGTTTCTCTACTTTGATTGTGAACTCTTTGAATTTCTCAACTTTAAGACTTTTGCCTCGTAAGGTACAGATAACCATATCATGATTAATCATCGATAAAGGTTATGAAGTAGATGAAGCCCTCATGTGTCTTAACACTCATTGGACCACATCCATCGAAATGTGTTATTTCTAAAGTACTAGTGGCATGATAACCCTTTCCTTTGAAAGGTTTCTTAACATCTTCCCCATTAAACAAGGTTCGTACGCATTATAGGACACCCATTCCATTGGGCCTAAGTCTCCACATTTGTGTAACTTACGCGAGTCTCATTTATATGGCATAGATGGTAGTGCCATAAGTAGGAGGATTCCTCATTATCTAATCTGATTTCTTAATAATGTTCATATTTAGTATTTCGATTTTAGTATCTAGAATGTAAATACCATCCATAAATATTCCACAAGCATAAAAAACACTATCACTTTGAATTTGACATTTATTATTAGAAAATAAAATTTCAAATCCATCTATTGCTAAAAGTGTAACAAAAATAATATTCTTAGTGACAATAGGAATATAATAGCAATTGTTCAAAACCAAAACTAGGCTGCTAGGCAAACAAAGGCTATATGTCCTTATAGCTATTGCAGCAACCAGTGCTCCATTTCCAACTCTTAGGTTCATTTCCTCTTTGCAAGCCTCCTACTCTTCTGGAATCCCTGCACAGAAGTACAGATATGAGTACCATAACTAGTATCTAATACTCAAGTAGACTCATAGGGAACTGTAGAGAAACTCTGTATCATGAACATACCTGAAGTAGATATCTCTCTTGGCTTCTTCCTCATTTGTTCAGAAATCAGAGCTTTGCAATCACGTTTCCAATATCCGGGCCTTTCACAAATGAAACATATCCCTTTGGGTTTCTCCTTTTCAATAACCACATTTTTTACCTTCCCATTGATGGGTCTTAAACCTTTACCTTTGACGCAAGTTCTACTTACCAAGGTACTTGTTCCTCTAGCCCTTATGCCATCTTCAAAACTTCTAAGTTTCCCAATAAACTCAGATGTCTTACTAGTCTTCCTTGACATTAGATAATCTTTCACAAAGGGTGAATATTTATCAGATAGACTTTTTATCATAAGTTGTATATCATGGTTGGAATCTATGTTGATTCCTATCTAAGACAATCTCCTTGAATATCGTAAGTATTCTGTGAATAGCTTAGTGACCTGGATCCCATCATCTCTCCCAGAGTTATAGAGAAATCTCAATATTTCATTCCATTCAACTTTCAAGCCCTCATGATGTCCTCTGAGATGAATTAGCATGGATTTTATGTCTATACCTTCATGTTGTTTCTTAAGCTTCAAACTCATGGTTTTGAGCATCATTAGTGACACCACGAAAGCATCCTTCTATGCTTAAGATACACCTCTTTCTCATGGATAGAAGCCTCAACATTAGGATTGATTGGTTCTGGATTATCTAAAACATAATCCAAGTGGCTTTTCACAAGCTCCTTTCTAAGAGCTTTGAACCAGTCATCAAAACTAATCGTAGTCAATTTATTATCAAGTATCGAATGAACAATTATGTTCGGATTCATTGTTCTACCTAGATATAAGATAGAATTTGTTTATACATTAGTATATGTACATGGATTTAATATAAGGTCTTTAATTAAACACATAATTCCTCCTATTTTCTCAACATTCAAATAGCCCCTTCTATTCAAATTCAGGAAATTTGGTTGAACCATTTTTCCTTAGTAGGTAGCATCCATTGCCACTCATTATGACCCCCACTATCGTAGGTCAAGCGACAATAAGAAAACCATGGTTGGAACCCATCCATTTGCATCTCTTGTAATTGCTAATACATTTGAATTCTCTTTCCCGAGATGTGTATACCCAATTGTACGACTCCTCAAATGTATCTCTAATTTGGCATTAGCTCCAATAATATGGACAACTAACCCATCTAGGTTAAAGCATTAATCCCATCTAGTCTCATAACCAAACACATGTTATGGGAAGGCATGTTGTACATGTGCTTACATTTGTTAATAAGGTCATATTACGACTTATGATGGGGAAGACTATATACCTTCCTAATATTGTTGTGGGGATTTTATTGGTGTCGCTGGTCTCACCCTAGTTTAGGTCTTAAACGATGAATATGATTATGAAAATAATAATTCTAGGCTATTTGGAATTATTAACTCTAAGGGAACATGCTCGGGACTGGTATATCATAACCATTCCATTATGCAAAGACTCCACATAGCATGCAAAACAAATAAGGTCCACATTTAAGTCATTCCATCTTTGTCTATAAGTTTTAATTTAACAACTAAGTTTGTAAAACCATATGCGGAATTCAATTCCCATACTAGAAATTGACTAAGTCATGAAAATCCCTTCAAAAGAATCCGTTAGTAAATAGCAGCTATTAGATCGTTCGAAGACCAACTCGAAAATAAACCAAGAAGGCACACTTTAAAAAAAGCCTTCAAAAGAATTTTTCATTTATTTGGAGAAACTCATGGAGGACCTTGCACAACGAACTAAGAGAGAGATGTCGAACACAGAGAGAAAAGCTGAGTTGAAGTTCAGATTTGTGTAGAATAATGAGAGAGGGGAGGCCTATATATAGGGAAAAGGGGAAGTGTTAGACTCCCCCTCTAACACTAGGATTCCCATCCCACCTTAGCGGTTTAGCCGCATGAGTCATAATGACTCGTGAGCTAACCCACGAGCTTTATGCAAGGCAAGCCCTTGCTGGTTTATCTTACTGCTGAAAGCCCATGCTTGCGGGCTTAACTTGCACGCTAGCGGTCTGTGAGCTTTTCAGCTTGTGGGGCAGCTGCGCATGCCCCACTTCGAACAACCCGTGTTTGTTTAGGGCCCAGTAGTAACGGGAAAATTTCCCTTGCTCTGCACTGTGTAATTTTTTCTTATTTTCTCTTTATTCTATTTAATTATTAATTCGGTCTAACCAATTAATAATTCTTCTAATGAATTCAACAATTGATATTTTTGGCATAGACACAGTCTATAGGTTATTTACTTAGTCCGAAAAAGTCCCAAAGTGTGTGACCCCATAGGATCCTAAATAATGAAGCCACTTGAGGTGAACCTAAACTTGGCTTCCCATCTGGGAACCTTGAGGCTCAGTGTTACAAACTTATATAGAACCCGATAGCTTTAGACATTCAAATGGGCTTTCTAGCAAAAGCGTATGATCCCTTGATACTTGGAATTTGACGTGCTTGTGACTTGATCCAGTTCTGCAATAGTAACCAATACAATACACTCCTTCCATCAGGTTAAGTACCATCCAATTTATTGAGCTTGGATTAAGTGTCAGCTCATGTAATAGCTGTAGCTATCCTGGAATTAGAGTTGTTCATGAAGAACACCACTCGGCCATTATTTATCAAGATTTACCAGAAACCCATTATATCAATCTTATATTATGATCAGAAGTTTATGAGTGTGTCACTTCAACAAGGGGCTCTAAGTTGCAGCTCCATTTATATCACTATATCAGGAGAGACGGATCACAAATTGACTACTCGGCTTACCAACATGTGATCATCACTATACCCGTAATCACCCATGTCATCATGATCGCCAGGGTATGAATAAGTGTGACCCAAAGTATAACAACTCCTACATAAGGTAACCAGTATCTCAGGTCTGAGGATACTTGTACTGCTACTGCAATAAGACATGAAACCAACACATGGATATAGTTATTAACGAGTGTTTGTCTTATAGTGGTCTCTAATGTATTACCTGAATACATTCATGTGTTAACTCAAGGTACCACCTTCAGCTCGTGAGATCGGCTGCTTGGATCTGATCAAATGAGTAATCCTACACATGCTAGTCTGTCCGTTTTGTTGTTATCCAGTCTCAATGAAACTATGACTAGGGATATTTAGACTATTCATAGTAACACGTATGTGTAGTTCTCACACCACATAGCTCTCACAATGTCCTCTCACTTTTACGCTATGAAGTAGTCATTGACTTTGTCTCATCAATGCACATATACATATTCAATACTATACATATATGAAATTAGTGAGATACATATAATATTGTTAATAATAATTCGAAACTATTTGTACATTATAGCTAATAAAGATATATCGCCCTAATTGCCTCTAGGGCATACATTATGTCTAACAAGGTCGGTAACATGGTTATGAATAGTGTCATTCTATCATTATAGATTGGCACAGGCTTTGAAAACTAGACTGGTCCCAAGATAAGAGGCTAATACCAGCCTATTCCTAGAAACAATGAATTTCTTCTTCTTTTTCTTTCCTTTCTTCATTTTCATGCCATTTTCGCTTTGGTCTTTCTTGGGGAAACTTAAGAATCAGATTCTCATTCCGTTGAGATATAAAGTGTAGTAAAAAGGTATTGCAAGTGAGAAAAAAGTGTTGTGAAATAAAAGTAATGACCATTAACTATCACGGCGAGGGTTTTGTTTATAACAAAAAAAACAGTATTGGGGTTGCGAATAAAGGTGTTGCAATAAGTATGTATTGCAACACTTTTTCTTTGTGTTCCATAAAGTTGCAAAAGAGTTTCAGGAACGAGTTATGACACAACGACTTAATTCAACCATTTTTTGGAAAAAGTGTTGCGGAAAGCTCTGCTGCAACAAATTTAGCATGTTCAGCATAATTTCTCTTAAGTTGCAATACATCATCTATGGCATAATGACTAGACCTATTCATTGGGCGGGCTGGGTTCAGGTCGGGCTTGATTGAGCTTTACATAAAACACATCAACCCAAGCCTAGTTCGACCCACACTAACTTCGAGCTAGGGCTGGGTTTATAAGGTCATTGTTTATCCCAACCAACGACCCATACTAATTTTTTCTTTTAAAAATTTTATTGATTAAATATATATAAAAAAGTTATTTATATAAATATATATAAATCTTACATAAATAATTCATTCTTTTTATATGAATTATTGTATTTAGATTAAAAGACTCAGTAGGTAAAAATATAAAAATTCAAAGTAATTATTGAACATAATACATTAATATATATATTTTTATATACATAATATTTACGGGGTCGGGCTTGGACCGAGCTTGGGTATTTATATATAAACCAAGCCCGACCCATACAATCCAACTTCAACTGGTTCGGACTAGGTGTTTTCAAAAGGAAATTAAACCATATGCTAAAACCGTAGATTTTTTTTCTTTTACAACAAGGAGGAAGTAATATTAACTTTTTTATTTCATTAGATTTTATTTTTTCTTTTACTTTTTTTTATGTTGACTTTGTTCACCCTTTGTAACTTCAGTCCCTCTCATACGTAATTTGAATTTCGCAACTTTAAATGTCCAAATTTGTTGAATTTTTTGAAACAAGCTTTGAAATATTTTGTTCGTCTTTATTTTATATTTCAAAAGACATACACTTTGATTTTTTCGAAAAAATAGTGTATCGCAATCTTATACATGGTATAATTGTGGTATAATGGGCGTGTTTATTGCCTTTTCATAAAGTTGTTATACATGGTATAAGAGCTGTATAATTTATTTATATAGTCTTTTTTTCTCCTTTATGTTCATAACAATATTGAATTTCCTATAAAAATCATGGCATGAAGACCTTAATTAAACATGGTATGAAAACTCCTATACATGGTATAATAGTGGTATAATGTATTTATATCGTATATCCCCCCTTTTATGCTTACAATAGATCTCACTTTCGTGTAAAAAGATAAATTATCGTAGTCTTGTACATAGTATAATAGTGGTATAATACACATTCTTACTGCCTTGTTATGAAGGTGTTATACATGATATAATAGCGATTTAAATTATTTTATATAACCTATTTAAAATACATTATACCACTTTTATACCATATATAATGCCTTCATGAAAAAGACAATAATACCATATATATCACTATTATACTATGTATAAGACTGCGATAACTTATTTGTTAAAAAAAATTTGAAGTGTATGTCATTTTAAAGATAAAATTAAGACAAACAAAATATTTCAGAGCATCAATTAAAAAAAGTAACGGTTTGTGCGATATGGAAGTTCAAAGTTGTGAAATTCAAATTAAATAGGAAAAATAAAGCATATCTCAGATTCTAATATATGTATCCCCTTTTCACATATATGGAAAAATATTTTCCTTTTGGGCTTTGTAAAATTGAAGATTTGAAGGGTCTAAAATTTTATAAGGAAATATGATAAAAAAAACTCTCTTAAAAAATTGAGTGTCTAAACCCGGCAAATAAAAATGAGTTCAGGCCAAGCTTGGCGGGTACTTTGACCCGTGAACAGGTTTAGTTCTCACTTCTTTATAAATAGATCTACTTATACTATTCAATATAGTTATACTTTTGCACTGAATAATTCTTAATTGATGAAAATATGTTTTCCTAGAACACTTGTTCTATGTTTCAAACTACTTTCTTGGGCTTATAGATTAAATAAATTCTTTGGAAATAATTTAACTTTGTTTTATTAAGAAAGCAAAAACCCACAAAATCAATCATTTTATCAATTTGGACAAGAATTAATGGCTGGATTTATGACAACTAGACTTTCTCTTTGAATTACCAATACAGAAAAGGTATATTTATTGTTGATGGTTATGGGATTTTAAAGTTGAATAACGAGACACAAAATGCTAACTTTAATCTTGCAGTTGTACAGTATCTCAATACAAAGTACATTAAAATGTAGAAAATAAAATGAATAAAGAGATAAACAAACTCCACAAAATATAGAGTAATATTTTAATAAAGTTGAGAAAGTTATTGATTATAAAATATTAGTTATTGTATGACTTAAGTGCTGAAAATAGTGAAAATATACTATTGTTTTTTGAAGCAAAATTAATTATTCTTGTTACTAATCAGTAATCCATTGTTATATTTCATAAATTTAATACGTAGTTAAAATGCTATTGTTGGATATATAATCGGCTTCTTCCAAAAAATATTAAAGTTTTAATAATTAAATTGAGCTACATTATTCTCTTCAAAGAAAATGTACAGAACAACCAAAACTTACATAAAACATAAAAATGAAATTAAAAATCTAGAATAATTATTCCTTTTGCCTCCAGTGCATACTGAGCAAGATACCTGGTATTATATTGAACTCCATCGGGATCATAGTAGTACTGCATATTTATTAAGTTAGAATGCTTATGTTAGATTCTCATTATCACATGAATAAAAAAAAGGATAAAATAATAAAATTCATACCCTGTAAATTCTTCCACCAAACATGATTCTGACTTCCACAAACCAGCCAGCAGGTAACCAACCATAACGAAGTAAAGAGTTGTCATACAAAAGTCGGATGCTCCCTTCTTCGACTCTTCCTCGCCGACGTTGGGCCATGTTTATGAGAGTAGATTTATTTATATTGGTCCTCTTGTATTGTCCGGGAAATATGTTTTCCAGATGTTGCCATTCTTCCTCTAATGCAAAAAAATAAATGTTTAATTATTATTAGAAAGAAAACTCAATACTATAAGAAATCTATTCAAATTCATAAATTGAATCAAAGATTTATGATATAAATCAAAAGGGCAATGATACTTTACCTCCATTTCCGTTCTCCATATGTATAGATTTTCTTTGATCTCTTTTTCTTCCAGACTCTCTCTCTCTCTCAAACTCTCACTTCTCAATCCTAATGAGTTTAACTTGGTGTGGTCAATTTATATAGACATGATGATATGGTTGTGTATGACTTCTCCTTTGGACCCATTTCTTTTAGCCTTACCAAAGGTGCCAAATATATGTAAATTATATAAAAAAATATTATTAGTATAGAACTGGATCTAAACTTAAAGGTATATAAATAATGTTTCTACAAAAAAGTTAGGTGTACGAATAAGATGAAATATGTAAACTCGACGTAATTATTCATGCAAAATTTATCGTTTACAACTTACGAGTCGATTATATCAACCTAGAAGCTTATATTGATAAATACGGTATTAAATTTGTCTCAAGTTTATACTATTGTGTTATAACTTCTCATGTTTACATTACTTCCATTTGTGCCGATATGAAATATATTTGACATGACACATGATATGCATATCGAAAAATTTAATTTTAAAATTATGTAAAATCTGAAAATTAAAGTTTGTTCTTACTGTTTATCATTATAATACTATTTCATCACTTTATGAAAAATGTAACAAATAACATAATAAAATAAAAACAAATTATGGTACCTTGCACCTATTTAGGATATTTTCGCCAAATTAAGTAACTTGCTGAATTTTTTACTATAATTTAAATACGCGTAATCTGTACAAGAACAAATAATTGACTGAATACAAAGCATTTAAACACATATTATGGGTCATGTCAAATATATTTCATATCGGCACAAATGGAAGTAATGTGATATGGCTATGTAGCTCTGAAATTAGAAAAACCTCTGGATTGAATGGCTATGTAGGTCTGAAATTAGATGTGGCTAAAGCCTATGATCGGATTGAATGGGCCTACGTTAAAGCAGTTCTAACCAAAATGGTTTTTTCGGAAATTTGGATCAGTTGGATGCTTATGTGCATCACTTCGGTGCGATATTCTTTCTCTTCCAGTGGTCACCGCTTCGGATCGATAGTCCCTCAACGGGGACTCTAACAAGGGGATCCCATCTCCCCTTACTTATTCATCATCTGTGCTCAAGGCTTGTCGGCGGCTCGCTCTGCATTAGAAGAAAGCAGGAAAATTCACGGGTGTTCGGTTGCTAGGGGTGCTCCCCCTATATCCCACCTTTTCTTCGCCGACGATAGCCTTTTATTCTTTCGACCAAATTTAACTGAGTGCCTTGCAGTTAAGAATTGTTTATCCTCTTATGAAATTGGGTCCGGGCAGAAGATTAATTTTCCCAAATCGTCGATTTCCTTTAGCAACAACCTCGATGATACTTACAAGCAAAGCATTTGCGATTTCTTCAATGTGTCCTTAACGGAGCTGGAAGCCTTATACTTGGGAATGCCAATGATTGTCGGCAGAAGTAAAATTGATTCATTTGGCTTTATTAAAGACAGAATCTGGAAGAGGATTAATTCATGGAAATCGAAATTCCTAAATTGGGGGGGAAGAGGGGTGCTAATAAAGTCGGTTCTACAGGCTATCCCGACCTTTTTAACGACGCTTTTATGCGACTCTATTCATAAATTGCTTAATTCTTTTTGGTGGGCATCAAATAATGGAAACCGAAGCGGAATAAATTGGTCTAGATGGGATGCTTTATGTAAACCCAAGAAGTTCGGCGGTATGGGATTTCGTGATATCACTTCGTTCAACATAGCCCTTCTATCAAAATAGCTTTGGCATTTCCTAATCAATCTCGAGGGCTTGGTTTCTCGGAACTTCCGTGCTAGATACTTCAAGCAAGGTTTGGTTCTATCAGTTACTATTACGGGAAATCCAAGTTACGTTTGGCGAAGCTTATTCTCAGCTATGCCATTTTTCCAAGAGTCCATTCGGTGGAGAATTGGAAACAGTTTGAAGGTAAAGACCATGGGCGTGTGCTGGGTGAAGGATGAGCAGCGTATTTTGTTGAAAGGGAAGGAAAATGCACAGCTTGAAGTGGTCATGGTGACTGATTTAAGAACTAACCAATGCTGGAACCATGGCAGAATCCATGATCTTTTTGAAGATGCAGAGGCCAAGGCGATTCTTCGGACTCTATTACCGCTATCCCCTCGCGATGATACGGCTTGGTCGCCCTTCGAGATGAAAGGACTCTTTATAGTAAAATCTGCCTACCGAGCTTTAAATACATGCATCGTTGCGAGCTCGTCTCAAATTGATTTCTGCTGAAATTCCTTGTGGAATTTGAAAATTCAGACCAAAATCAAAGTTTTCATATGGCATCTAATCTGGAATATTATGTCGATCCGCAACAAAATGTTAACTAAGCATGTTGTGGACAATTATATTTGTATTGTTTGTTGGTTAGGGGGCTGAGTCTACTTCGCATACGTTTTTTGATTGTATTTTTGCTAGAGATTTGTGGAGCGTGTTTGATGATAACCTTATAATCCCGTACGGGGTGTGATGATCCCGGTCATTTAAGAGATTGGTTTGGTAGTAAATCATTATATTTTATGCAGCAGGTGTGCTACATCCTTTGGTCAATTTGGGGCGCTCGAAACAAAAGACTTTGGAGCAATATTTTCACGCAACCTCGCACGGCAGTTTGTCAGGCTGCTGCCATGATTTGTTCCTATGGCTTCTGCTCCACCCCATTGCAGACTGCTCCCAATCAAGCCAAAAATGTTGTCCACCATCACTCGAACTCAATTTTAGCGAGTCTGTGCGCAGCCTGCTGTACTTGGGAAAGGCCCCATGCCCCTTTCATTAAGTGCAACTGTGACTCAGCTTTGTTCTACGAAAGTAACTTGTGTTCATTCAGCTTTGTGATTAGGAATAGTGGCAAGCTGTTCATAGCAACTTGAGCAGGCACTCTTCCAAGTAATATTTCCATTCTTGAGGCTGAAGCACTCTTGGTTAAAGAGGCACTTTCTTGGATGAAGGAGGCCGGGTACACTCATATTATCGTGGAGATTGATAATAAGTCTTTATTCGAACTTTTAACTCCGGTCTTTCTTACTTAGCTTCGATTATTGAGGATTGTGTTAGTCTAGCTAGAGATTTTGTGTCTTGC
>CATIWQ010733740.1:0-15490 GCA_949673415.1 Euphorbia schlechtendalii | reverse complement strand
TATGGAGCATAAAATGCAACCACTGAGAGTGTTTTAGCATCCTAGGTTACCTAAAAATGCCTTGAGAGAAATTAATCAAAGTGTGCTTTCTATGTCCTTTATACTTTATACTATGCTTAAGAGAAGGTAATATTCGAGTATGAATATAACACTTATATGAAGATGCGATTCAGTTGACTCTCCATTAAGAGCAAAGGTATGCAACTAAACTATATAAATTGCACATTACTAATTTGTGGGAAATTTCAAACTTCTACCTGTTTACTAATTTATACACTTCTGTTGAATTTACCTTGAGGACAAGGCAAAAGTTAAGTGTGGGGGTATGATAAGTGTATAATTACACTTATTATCATATTAAATTTACACACTAAACACTATAGTTTAAGTCTTTTTTATACTTCATATAAAAGATTTCACGTGGTATGTAGTTGTTTTTTTATGCAATTACAAATACTAAGTAAATCTTGGGACTAAAATGATCTAAAGTGGAATCTTATGAAAAATGAGTGAAAAAGGTGCTAAAAGATGCATGGAACTTAAAGATTTGGCTTAGGATCAAAGCTGTCAAAGATCGATGAAGTTGCAAGGAGAATTCTGAAGAAAAATGCAATTCACGGTCATGACAATCATTCACGGTCATGACTCATTCTTCTTCAGAACAAAATCCTGCCAATAAAATATTCATGGTCGCGACATGTATATCACGGTCGCGAGTTGGATGGTTTTCTAATTTTATCTTCTTAACTACCAACCGCTAGATAATCATGATCAACCGCCATCAACTACCAAAGAAAAGACACTTATCAGAAGTCAACGAATCATGAAAAGGTGCTTATCCATTGTGGATTAGATTAAAGCTTCTCAACCAATCATAATGAAGTGATGCAATCTTTCACCAATGGACACGACTCTTCGTATGGATAGATGCAACCCTTCAAACTCCATAAATAGGGTTCCAAACCTTACAATTTCATGCATCACAGTGCAGTGATACAGAGGGAAAATATTAGAGTGCATGAGAGAGATATAGTGTGTGTGTGTATATATAGAGAATTCGCTACGTTCATAAGTGTTAGAGAGAAAATGTTTAAGTGATTCGAATTCTTGTTTCGATCACTAGATTTCTCTATATTCTCAAGCGATTGTTGCATAAGTGTACTTACAAATCACTTATCAATAAAAATTTTAGTTCTTCAATATTCGTTTATTCGATATTCGTAAAGAATAGCATCCTAGTGGAGGTTCTGTACGGGCTGAGACCGAATTCAAAGCTTTCATTAAGGAGTGGATACGATTTGATCAACTTTACCTTTCACTTGCATACCTTACAACTTTGTTTTGCTTTCTGCTTATACTTTCTATTTCGAAGTTTATGATATGTCTATGTGTCATAATGCATATTTCATGTTAATTCTTTTATGTTAATCAAGTTATATGCATTGGAGTTAATTTTAAGAGTAGTTTTGGGGTTAACAATATTGTGTATATTCACTAGATCTATGATATAAAGTTGGTTAGTGAGCCAACATTTTTGGAATGGTAACTTGCTAAATGTGGCTATGTGAGAGCGACCCGTACTAAGTATAGTATTGACATTGTCTAGGTTTATATAATCGTCTTAATCCGTTTACGCTAGATTTAGAAAAGTCATTTCATGTGTTGCTCTGCGGTGAATAATTGAATATCTAAGTATTTAGAACCGAGTCTGTTAGATTAGTTTGGTGAATCATAACATCTTTGTTGAACTTGCATGCTTCCTCTGCTATCCTTATTTCGTAGGGAAAATCTATATATTTAGATTCTCTAATCTTTCATACCTGTATTTACTCATTCTTCATTCTTTTAAAACTACATCATAACTGTATACTTGCAGTTATCATCATTTTTCTATTTTGATAAGAGGTATTGAGAACACCTATATTTTACGTGAACAAGTTTTTGGCACCATTGATATATAGCCGAATCTTGCACATAAACTATTAAACTTATCAGTAGAAAAGTGATGAACAATCAACCAGTAGTGTCTTCAAGGGCGGTCATGCCTTTATATAGTTCCATCCCACCACTTCAAAGCTTTGACTCACAACCAGCGGTCCTTTAGTATCTAAGTGCCCCATCCTCCTTCAACACAAGATTGAACTTCACGAACCAACCAACGTAATATCTGGTCATGACAGAGGCACTGTCTGCTCCCAACTTTATGGTCAATCCTAGAGGCACCATAGTCCCCTTGGGACAGTCTAACCAAAGGATCACAATGTTCACTTCTCCTCAGCTCAATTTTTAGCAAGGGACTGATGGGACAGTCCCTCGGTATCTACCTCCCAACATAGTAGAATAATGGTAACAGTTTTTGGCTACTCATGCTAGCCAATTCCAAAATTTCCAGCCAAAATACTACCATATCCCTCCGATATCACATGATGAGGAGTGGCTTCCTGAAAACTTTGTAATGGCGAGTTTAGAGAAGTATGTGGGAGAAAGAGATCCCCGATCACATTTGATAAACTACTAGACTATAATGAGAGCTATGAGAATCAGTGACAAGATGTTGGCTAAGCTCTTTATTGTTACACTGGGAGGGCCAGCCAATGAATGGTATAATAACTTACCCTTGGAAATAGCTCATGATTGGAAGCTACTCATAGAGAACCTAATAAAGCAGTTAGGCTTCAATTCTAAAATAGAGACTACCATACAACATCTCGAACCCATCAAGCTAAGATCCAAGGAATTATTCAAACCCTACTACAATAGGTGGATGGCCACCCAGGTGCTACTCAAGGATAAGCTTAGTCTATTTGAGATGATTGTAAAGCTATTGGCCGAGGCATTGCCAGTTTACCGATAGAGGCTCGAGACCGACACTTTCACTTCTTACAATAAGGTGTACAAGAAAGCTAAGAAACTGGAGTGGATAGAATCCCTAGGCACACCTGTGGGGAAGCCAGCCGATGAGCACTAATACGAAAAGGTGACCATTAGGAAATAAGACCCTCCGCATGTGGAGGATGAGGATGCTAATAATGTAATAGTTAGTATTTTCAATTCTTTTACGTTAACAAACTTTACCGATGAGGCTTTTGATTCTTCGAATGCATAAAGCTTTGCTTGCTTGCTTGCTTGATATCCTTTCGGATGACATCACACATTCTTGTGAACATGAGCATAATGTTTTTAGCATACATGAAACATCATCAAATGAAATTTATTTGGGTATAAATGAATCCCCTATAATAATTTCAAATGATTTGACTCTTGAGGACAAATGAGAGATAACATAGGTACTTAGACAAAATGTGATAGCATTTTCCTAATTCTATGAAGACATGCTAGAGGTTAATTGAAAGATCGCCAAACACAAAATCTCCACTGACCATTAAGTCACTCAAACAAAAGATGACACGATCAAGACCAAAATGGGCCGTAAGATTCAAAGTTGAGGTAACAAAGCAAATTGAAGCTAAGTTCCCCAAAGTAGTTAAACACCTGATACGGTTGGCCAACATAATGCCAATGCCGAAGGCACAAAGAAGGAGTCAAGAATTTCAATTTGTCAAGAACTTCATCGCACGGCTCATCACCATTTGTGGCCTATCATCATACTATTGAAGGAGTACCAATAGACAATGTCTATTTGCGTTCGATGGAATCAAACTATGTCTGGTATAGGTTCTAAAGCCTTTCATCCTAGACAAATCGTTCATTTTCTATTAGGCTATCAAGGAATAATCAATAGGGAGAACAATTGAAAAGGAGAATATCGAGCATCATCACTCACCATCGTGTATACCGCAAGACAACATAGCTGAAAAAGTGGCGAACAAATTAATCAGAAAATGCTAAATGAAGAAGTTGTTAAATTCATGGATATGAATCAACTAAGACAGGCTCAAATGCTATCATGTCTATGGGAAATAAATTAGTCATGTAAAAAGCAGTACAAAAAAAGTAATTAGCCTGTCAATTAGCACTCTGTTAGTTGAGCAAAAATTAGGGCCTCTTTTGAAAATAGAAAAAAGAATAGTCCGCTGAGTTGAGAACCCAAAAAGGGCGGCTTAGACAAAACTTAAGACATCGATAGAAAAGCAAGCACATTGATTAGAAAACCTGAAAGGGCTAATCGATGGCAAGAGTCAAATCATTTGAAACATTCAAGCCCATATTAAGTTCATCAATGAATTGTCATTCTTGTTGAATCTTTATGCATATGTTTATCTTGATTGCTTGCATGCCAACGATAGATTATCACAAGTAAGCATCTCATCACATCATGGTTCAACAAAAATAAAAAATTAATAAATAATAAAGAGAAAAGAAAAGAAAAAAATGAGTTTGCTGGATTGAAAACCTGAAAGGGTAGTCTAGGAAAAAATTAAGACAGGTTCGATAGATTGAAAACACATAAGGTAGGTCTATGCAGAAATTAGAACCAAAGAAATATCAAATTCAACACTACTCCTTAGAATGGCACAAAGAATTATCTATCAACTCCAGAACTCAAGACGAGTATCTTCTTATTACTCTCGCTGAGAGGATTGTCATAGCAAGAAGTAACTTACAATGCTTTAAGAAAAAAAACTTGCATGCTCTCATTATCAACTTTAAAGTGACCATCACCAACATGGTTCAAGATCAACATTAACATCACTGATGCCATACCAAAGAAGGAAACGAGTGTCAATAAGTCAATGACTCATCCAGATCCTCTTCAAACAAAATTCAAGTTTTCAAATCGATTCTCAAAATTGAATTTCGACTCGGACCCCTGTCCATCATCACTCTGAAGGAGTCATGTCTACAAAACTCGACCATTGACAATAAGGCAGTCATGGACTGCCCAACGAGATAAATACTAGGGGCACTCATGAACTAGGATAGGAGGGTATCAACTCAGAAACCTCTGAAAGGCTCTTGATGCAATGAAGCTTCTACTATTAGCTAGGCCCAATGCTCCAAAGCTAATAATTCTTGCAACAGACAAACATACACCATATGATAAATGTTGTTCGTGCATAAAGTCAATCATACATTCATACGTATCATGTCACTTATAGGTCAAGGATATGCTAAACTGAGGCAATACCATTTCGATAAACAAAACACTATACCTCCATGTGAGGAAACTACAAGTATCAAGAAGATGTCGAAGCATCGTATCATCAAAATTGAGAATAACAGTCGCAGAACCCAAGTTAATAGAACCTCACAATACTTAAAAGTTTTGGAAATAGAAAATTGATTAGGATAGTGAAATTAATTGAGTACTAAGTATACTCTTAATTAATGAACTGACTTGAGTATGTTTAAGGGAAAACAACTCAGTTTGCTGAGTAATTAATTAAGTTACAATTTAGAGAAATAAAAGCTGAGTCTATACTAAGTACAACGTAGTTTAGAAGTATATCTACTCAGCTATGCTGAGTTAGCTTTTATTAATTAAAAGCTGAACAGTTTAACACTTAGAGAATTAAATGACATATGTGCTACTAACATTTTCTGTGTAAGATGAAATATTCTTTAGCTACTTTTCAAGTTAAAAAGTGCTGAAATTAAAGAAGATTTCCAGTGGTCGTAACAAGATAAAAGGTGTCAGTACGGCATGCAGTGATTCCCTCACAAAAGTCCAAGGTAAAAGAAATTCTCTGTCATGAGTTATTTCTCAATGTCTTCGTGCGACTCTGCCAACGTCAGCAATGTCAACCAATCTAAAGATTCCACGTTGCATTCTCACGCACCTCTCTAAAACCAAATTGCTTGAAGATAAACAAGATTTTTTCAATACAATTTTATCGCGCCTCAACGTTCAAATTTCTATCTCTAAACATCCTGGAATCTGCCTCCAATAGGAAGATTCGAAAGATATGAAGAGAAGAGAAATTGAAGAACTACAAGGATGAAAAGTGTGCAATGGCTACTTCACAAAGCTTCAAGTATAAATAGAAGACAGTAGCAGACGTTCAAACTTGGTGAATCACCTTGAATTTCTTTAAGATCTGAAACTCTGCGCAACTACTCCCAGCTTCAAGAAATTCCAAATTCAAGCAATCAACAAACAATTATTTCAAATCTGTTTGTAATAGAGAGAATTAAATACTTAGATTTAACATTATAAGGATTCAACATTTTATAAGTAGAATTCAGTTTGCATATTCATATTAAAATCTGAGTGTCAATTTGGGAAGGGTACCCAAACTAAGTTGAGTGGTAGTTGGAAAGAATGGTACTTTCTGTAAAAACTGTGTCTACCCGCTGTAAAGGCTGCTCTCCCTAAGTAAGGAATGAACACTAGTGGATTACAGCTCAGAGAAGGTATCCGAGGATTGGAGGTAGGTTTGGGCCGAGCCAAGATAAATTCAGGTATTGAAATTTTGAACTTTCACTCTAGCTTTTACTATGTCCAGCTCATTCATCATTCTATCTCTTTTAAGTGTTTTTCTTGAACAACCAATACTAGCTTAGTAGAGTACTCAGCAAGAGATTGTAGATAAATTGTGCTAGCGAAGTTGAGCCGTTTATAAGTTTTTATATCAACTCATCATGCATATAAAAACTTAACTTGGTTAAACATTTTTTTAAAATCTTAAAAAGTAACCAAGATTTGCATTCACCCCCCCCCTTTGCAGTTGTTTACAAGGTGTCAAAAGACTAACAAGTGGTATCAGAGTGGTTGTTCAACTTATCAACAAACTGTTGTTGAGTCAAGATCCATAAATGGCTTACAACAACTATAGTTCTGGCTCAGGTCAGGTAGTTCTCTTGAAGGAGTAAATGTCTGTTACCAGGCTACCTCTTTTTGATGGTAATCATTACATGTTCTGGAAAAATAACCTAAAAAACTTCATTCAATCGCAAAGCATGCAAGCTTGGCTCGTAATCGAGCTTGGCCCCAAAGTTCCCACTATTGTGAGGAGCAAAATTTGTGTTATAGTAGATTCAAAGGACTACAACGATGCTGACCTGAGGCTTCTCAAGGAGAATGCCGTAGTGATTAACTACTTACACTATGCGCTAGGTCTTACTGAGTTTAACAGGGTCTCAAGATGTGAGACATCGCAAGAAATCTAGAAAAAGCTAGAGATTACCTACAAGGGGACGGATAAGGTCAAGGAGTCAAAAATCAGTCTCATGCTAAGGGAGTATGAGATGCTCTCAATGGGTGCCAACGAGGGTATTCAAAGCATGAATACCAGGTTCAATAACATCGTCAATGAACTGAAGAGATTGGGAAAGGAGTTCACTGAAGAGAAGCTCATCAAGAAGATTTTGCGCACTCTTACCTAGAGAGGGACTCCAATAAGAGAGCTTTTGAGGAGGCTCATGATCTGAAGACCTACAACTACAATGAGCTTATAGGCACCTTGTTGACACATGAGATGTTTCTAAGGAAGTATTCTGATGACTCCAAAAGGAGTTAAGGCATGGAAAGAGAGGGCAAAGCCATTGTCCTAAAAGCTTATTCATTTGATTAGTCCATCAACTATGATTATGATGAGCAAATGGCCCTTCTGACCAGGTGTTTCAAACTCTTAATGAAGAAGGATGGGAAGTTTAACAAGAAGAAGTTTCCTGCTAAAATCAAGTCAACTCAACATCAGCATGGAGCTGAGGAAGGACCCAAGAAAGAGCAAAGCAAAGATATCAAATGCTTTGGCTATAAAGAGAAAGGCTACATTTAATCCAACTGTCCTAAGGCGAAGAAGGATAGATTCAAGAAGAGGTTCAACAAGAAGAATGAGGAACTTGCTGCCATATGGAGCGACTCACAAGAATCCTCATCATCTGATGAGGAAGTAACTGATTCAACAAACCTCTGTTTTATGACCATCGAGAATCAAAGGGGTAAAGGCTCAGCATCTACCTCTGGTAGAGATCAATCCATTGCTGACTTTGAAGCTGAGCGTAACAAGGGAAAAGCTCCTGAAGCTGAGGTACATTCTAAAATTCTCTTATCTATAGAAGAATTCGCCCAGGAACTTTTTAATGTTATAAAGTTAACTAACAAATCGATGAAAAACATCAAAGATTTGGTGAGGAGATGTAAAAATTTGGAACACATTGTCGCTTCCTTATCTCTTGATATCCGCTTTCTTCAAGAAAAAGCCGAGTATCAAGACTGTTCATAGAGCAAGCTCACTAAGTAATTAGATGAGTTGGCTACTAAGGTAACAACTTCGAAGAAGAAGCAAGATCCTCCTCCAGCCAACAGTCAACCTCTGAACAACCAAACTTGCAATTCTACATGGAAGAATTCCTCTAAAAAGAAGAAAGTGAGCCAGCCCAAAGCAAAAATGGTGTGTGGTTTTTATAGAAAAGCTAGACATTTCACAGTAATGTGTAGGCATAAAAATGGTTATTATGACGAGTATGACTGGTCAAACTTAAGCACTTCTAACAAGGGAGGACACAGCTCAAAGGCATGGGTACCTAAGAAAATGTAATTATTTTGATGGTGAGCCTTAAATCTGCTGATGACTCTCAAATGTGGTATCTGGATAGCGGATGCTCAATGCATATGATGGGAGATGAAAAATAGTTCATCTCATTGGAGCGCAAAAGAAATGGAAGTGTCATTTTTGGAGATAATCAGAAAGGCAAGATTATGGGTTATGGCACTGTCGGTGTCTCTCCTATAATCAAAGTGGTTTCTCTAATCAAAGGTCTGAAGTTCAACTTGCTCAATGTAGCCCAGCTTTGTGACAAAGGCAAAAAGCTTACATTCAACTTAGCAGGATGTTCAGTAATTGACTATAAGACTGATTCTACTATTCTTTTTACTCTTCTAATCAATAATGTATATATGATTGATTTATCCCCCGGCTCCACTAATGTGTGTCTTGTATCTAAGAAGGATAATTAATGGCTTTGGTACAAAAGGTTGGGTCATATAAATATGAACATTCTATCCAAAATAGCCAAAAAGCAATTAGTTGTGGGGTTACCCAGCAATAACTTTGAAAAGGATAAACTATGCTCAGCTTGCCAGCTAGGTAAGCAAGTTAAGAAATCTTTTAAGTCAATTGATCACGTAGTAACTAAGCGATCGTTGGAGCTCCTCCACATAGATCTTTTTGGCCTAGTTCAGCCTATGAGCATGGGTGGTAAGAGATTTTCGTTGGTGGTTGTGGATGACTTCACGAGATTCACTTGGGTAGTCTTGCTGAGTAGTAAAGATGAGAAATATGAATCTTTTGTCAAGCTCAGTAATTGGATAATGAAAGAAATAGGAACTAAAATTAGTAGAATCCATAGTGATCATGGACGTGAATTTGAGAACTTCCATTTCGAAGAATTTTGTTCAACACATGGTATTGACCATAATATCTTTTCTCCTTATACACCTCAACAAAATGGGGTTGTAGAAAGGAAGAATAGAACCATAATTGAAACGGCTTGATCTATGCTGAGTGATAACAATCTACCAAAGTACTTGTGGGGAGAAGTTGTTAATATAGCTTGTTATATCTTGAATCGGGTTTTAATTCACCCAATTCTTGAGAAGACACCCTATGAACTTTGGCGAGGGCACAAGCCTAAGACTGGTCATCTCAAATCATTTGGCTGTAGGTGTTTTATTCTTAACATTAAGGAGTAATTAGGAAAGTTTGATCCTAAGTCTGATGAAGGCATCTTTCTGGGATACTCAACTAACAACTGGTCATATAGAATATATGTTAAAAGAACTAGCCTATTATGCATGTGGATTTTGATGAAACTAACAATCCAGATAGTTGTCCGTCTGATGAAGATGAAGGAGTAACCCATCAAGCGAATCAACTCAGCATGCTACTCTCTGTGTTACCCAACTCAACACAAGAACTTGAAGTTGAGGAAGTTAAAGATGATGAGGATCTTTCTATCAACATCAACGATGGCGAAGATCAACATCCTCCTTAGCATCCCATTGAAGATCCTCCAGTAGTTGATCCGAGTCTTCCAAGAGAGATTAGAGTCCATTACAACCATCTACTAGACAACATAGTTAACGATGTTCATAATCTAGTGATGATGTGATGTCAGCTTAGCAGGATGATGAGTCATCCAGCATTCATATCATTGATCGAACCCAAGAAGTTTGAAGATGCAGAAGGAGATGATTATTGGATGATCACAATGCAAGAGGAACTGGATCAGTTCAAGCATAATGATGTTTGGGATCTAGTTCCTAAGCCTAAAGGGAAATCAATCATTGGAACCAAATGGGCTTTCAAGAACAATCTAGATGAATATGGCTCTATTGTCAGGTACAAAGCTAGGCTTGTTTCGTAAGGCTATAATCAGCAAGAAGGCATTGATTATGATGAGACTTATACTCCTGTAATTTGAATCCTATGTGCCTTTACATCTCATATGAATTCAAATTATTTCAAATGAATGTTAAGAGCACATTCCTGAATGGATTCATTCAAGAAGAAGTTTATGTTCGCCAGCCTCCTGGCTTTGAGGATTCAAAGAATCCTGAGCATGTCTTCAAATTAAAGAAAGCTCTCTGTGGATTGAAGCAGGCTCCTAGAGTTGGTATGAGAGGCTGACTAATTTCCTAATCAATAAAGGCTATGAAAGAGGAAAAGTAAATACGACTCTGTTTATCAGGCAAAGGAAGGAAGATGTGTTGCTAGTCCAAATATATGTTGTGTTGGTTAATCAAGACAGTAATTGAACATGCATAGATAGCAAGGTGGAATTTAAAAAACTTAAAATTAACTTGAGGATCTCCTAAGCATGCCATGATTGTTATAATCTAGGTTAAAAGGTTTAATTGATGCTTTTAGGTTTATAAAACATATAAAAGAAACCTAGCATCGAAAAGGTTAAAGCATTACCCGTTGATGTGTGCTTAATCTCTCTTTGGTTACGACCTTCCCTTTCGAGCAATTCCGATAACACAAGCTTCCAAACTAGGAGAGCCTCTATGACTTGATCTACACGGATCTTCACCGACCAAAACTTTGAAGAGGTAAAACCGATCGATTAATAGCAATTGCTAGACTACTCGTAAATCAACCCGAAAATCCAAAACAAAAGGCTCACTTAAATTTAGAACCTTCAAAAAAGATCTTTTCCAATTATTTGGAAAAACTTGTGGAGGATCTCGCATAACAATAGAAGAAGAGAGAGAAATCAGAGAGAAAATAAGTTTAGAGCTGTTTGGTGTGTGTAAATAATGAGAGGCTGAAGCCTATTTATAGGAAAAAAGGGGCAGTGATAGACTCCCCCTAAAACTCTACATGGGATGGGATAAATCCCATCCCATGTATAATGGGTCATCCGTGCAGGTAGGGATGCCCACTGGTTGACTTGGCTTGGGGGCTTTCTCGTAAGCCCAGCGCGCAAGCGCTACCTTGCGGTAACTCTTGCAGCCTGCAGTCTATAGCCCGCTAGCGTGCGTGGGATATCTCAGGATGCTAGCGGCCTGCAAGTCAGTTAGCTCGCGGGGTAACCATGCAGGCCGCACTTTGAACAACCCATGTTCGGTTTGGGGCCCACTCATAACAAGAAAATTCCCTTGCTCTCTTCATGCAACCTTTTCCCTATCTTTTCATTATTTCTTTGAATTATTAATTAATTATTAATTCATCTCACTGATTTCACAACTTGTATTTTCGGTATAGACCTAATCCATAGGTTCTTTACATGGTCCGATAAATGATCCAAAGTGTCTGACCTCATAGGATCCCAAAGTATAGAGCCACTAAAGGTTAACCTAAACTTGGCTTCCCACTCGGGAACCTTTAGGCTCAGTGTTCCAGACCATTATGGAACTCGATAGCTCTAGACAATCAAATGGACTTTCTAGCAAAGGCGTATGATCCCTCGATAATTGGAACATCACATGCCTGTGTCTTGATCCGGTTCTGCAGTAGTAACCAGTACAATACTCTCCTTTCATCAAGTTAAGTACCATCCAATTTATTGAGCTCGGATTAAGTGTCAACTCATGTAATAACCATAGCTATCCTAGAATTAGACTTGTTCACAAAGAACACCACTCAGCAGTTTTGTATCTCGATTTATTAGAAACCTGTTCCATCAATCATATACTCTGATCAGAGGTAAAGTGAGTGTGTCACTTCAATAAGGGGCCCTAAGGTACATCTCCATCACATTACTATATCAGGAGCGATTGATCCCATCTTGACTACACAGCTTACCAATATGTGATCATCGCTATACCCATAATCACCCATGTCATCCTGATCACCAAGGTATGAATAAGTATGACCCAAAGTATAACAACTCCTATATAAGGTAACCGATATCTCAGGTCTTAGTATACTCGTACTACTACTGCAATAAGACATGACACCAACACATGGATATAATTATTTTTGAGTGTCTGTCTTATTGCGGTCTCCAATATATTACCCGATAACATTCATTTGTTAACTCAAGGTAGCACCTTCAGCTAATGAGATCGGTCGCTTGGAACTAATCCAAGGAGTAAGCCTAGACATGCCAGTCTATTTACTCCATTGATGTCTAGTCTTAATAGAACTACGACTAGGGATATTTAGACTATTCATAGTAACACGTATGTGATGTTCTCACTCCACATAGCTCCCACTATATCCTTACACTTTTACGCTATGAATTAGTCACGGACTTTGTTTTCATCAATGCGCATATACATATCCAAATATAGATGATACTAGTGAGATACAAATAAAAGAAAGAACTAACAAGTAACAAAATGCCTTTGATTATTATTAATAATTCAAAACTATTTGTACATCATAACTAATAAAGACATATTACCCTAATTGCCTCTAGGGCATAAATCATGTCTAACAATCTCCCACTTGCACTAGAGCCAATTGGCCATGTTCTTTATACCATACTTGTTAACATGCTAGTCATGTTTAACCTGAGTCAATGGTTTGGTTAGCCCATCCGCTCGATTCTGATTCCTTGGGATGTATTCTAAACTTATATCCTTTCTAGCTACTATCTCTTGAATGAGATTATATTTGCTAAGTACATGTCCTTTTTTTTGGCGAGACCGTGGTTCCTTTGCTTGAGCAATAGCCCCATTGGTATCGTAATAGACCGCTATTGGATTTACAATGTTGGACACCATAGCAAGATCACCAATAAATCTCTTAAGCTAGACAACCTCATTAGCCACTTCTGAAGCAGCTATGTACTCAGATTCTGTGGTTAAATCGGTAGTCGTATCCTGTATGAAACTCTTCTAAACAATTACCCCTCCATTAAACATAAACACATAACCTGACTAGGACTTATAATCATCCTTGTAAAATTGAAAACTCACATCGGTGTATCCCTTTAAAGTGAGATCACCTTCTCCATATACTAAAAACATATCCTTAGTCTTACGCAAGTACTTGAGGATAGTTTTAACTACCGTCTAGTGCTTCTCACCTAAGTTAGATTGAAATTTACTCATGACACTCAATGAATGTGAGACGTCAGGCCAAGTTCATACCATAGCATACATGATGAACCCTACCATTGAGGTATAGGGTATTCCATGCATGCGCAGTCTCTCTTCATATGTTCTCGGACACTCAGATGTAGAAAGGTTAATCTCTTGAGACATAGGGAGATAACCCTTTCTTAATTGCTCAAGATTAAATCTAGCTAAAACCTTGTCTATGTATGTACTTTGTGAAAGACCTAGCAGCCTTTTGGATCTATCTTAGTAAATCTTAATACCAAGTATAAAAGCTACTTCTCCAATGTCTTTCATGGAGAACTTCTTTGACAACCACGTCTTAACTATCTAAAGAAAAAGGATTATCGTTTCCTATTAATAATATGTCATCGACATATAATACAAGGAAAATGATTGCACTCCCACTAGCCTTTTTATATACACAGGGCTCACTAGCGTTGGATACAAAACTAATTACTCGGATTATCTCATCAAAACTAATATTCCAACTCCTCAATGCTTGCTTAAGTCCATAAATGGACTTCTACAACTTGCATACCTTAGAGCCATCCTTAGATGTGAAACCCTCAGGTTGTGTCATAAACACATCCCTATCCAGATTCCCGTTAAGGAATGCTATCTTCACATCTATCTGCCAAATCTCATAATCAAAATGAACGGTGATGGTAAGGAGTATCTTGATAGACTTTAGCATGGCCACCGGTGAAAAGGTTTCATCATAGTCAATGCCTTCTTTTTTACTGTACCCTTTTGCAACCAAGCTTGCTTTATAGGTAACTATGTTACCGTCCATGTCGGTATTCTTCTTGAAAACCCACTTGCATCTTATGGGCTTAATCTCACTTGGAGCATCAACCAATTTCCAGCCTTGATTTTCGTACATGGAGTCCATCTCCAATCTCATGGCTGAAAGTAATTAATTAGATTCTGAGCCATTCATTGCCTCCTTGTAAGTCTTGGGCTCATCATCTTCCATAAGGAAGAGATGTTTATCATCAGTGATGACAACCTGTATCGCTCAGGAGCGATTGGAGCCTGACTTAACCTACGCAATGTCGATGTTATAAAAGGCTGTTGCATGCTTACACTATCTTGTGTAACAGGTGTAAGTATAATCATTTGACAATCTATTTGATCTACTTGAGTACCCAACTCAAGAATTCTCCCACTAGCTTTCGCAAGTATATGCTCATTCTTGAGGAACTGAGCATTTCTAGAAACAAGGATTTTCTATTCCTTGGGATCATAAAAGGTATGCACTATAGTCTCCTTAGGGTAACCTACAAACAAACATCTATCAAACTTAGTGTTCGCAAGGTTTTGACTCTATTGACTCTAAGGATTTATATTTTAGAAAGAAGTCAAAAACCTTGTCGCCCACTTTCCTACCGATAAGATAAGAGTTAAAAATACGAACAGGTGTTGTCAATACTGCTTATCTAAATAGAAAAATGGTGACCACTACAAGTATACAGTTATGATGTAATTTTAAAAGATATCGATCCCATAGGGAAGGAACCAGTTCTAAAGATCAACAAGAGGAATGGAACAAAAGAAAATAATGTGATTTAGTTTGGAGGATTGGAATGATGGATGGATAGATAAATGTATGAAAGATTAGAGAAGATACAAAGTATATAGATTTTCCCTATGAACAAGTATGGCAAAGAAAACATGCAAGATCATCAAAGATATTAAGTATACTAGATTAATTTAATAGATTCAGTTATAAACACTTAGATATTCAATTATTCACTGCAGAGCAACACATGAAATGACTTTTCAAAATCTAGTGCAAATGAATTAAGATGATTATATAAACCTGGATGACAATATTACTATGCTTAGTACGGGTCGCTCTCACATAGCCATATTTAGCAAGTTACCATTCTAAAAATGTTGGCTCACTAAACACCGTAATCACAGATTTAGTGATTATACACAATCTCGTTAACCCCAAAACTACTCTTAAAGTTAACTCAAAAGCATATAACTTGATTAATATAAAAGACTCAACATGAAATACACATTATGACACATAGACATATCATAAACTTCGAAATAGAAAGT
>CATIWQ010733637.1:0-19202 GCA_949673415.1 Euphorbia schlechtendalii | reverse complement strand
GGAGATAATGACCAGACACCATAATGTCCACGTAGTAGGATCAGGGATACCCGCTGATTCTGTGCTAGCGATGCTATCTCGGTCTAACCCGGTGGTGAATGCAGTGGCTGATGAAGATGAAGGCACCAAAGATGATCCTTTGGCGGAAGTATTCTCAATAGAGGAAGGTGACCCACGGAGGGACGCCATGAAGGTGGAATCCAGGAAAGCACCAACAAGGGTACCCATTGATCTAGATGCATATGTCCCTAAGTTGAGAAGGAAAAGGAAACCTGAAGAAGGAACCTCGGCTGAAGGTGAGATCATTTCTGGTGGGAAGAAGCCCATAAGCTTGGATTCTTACAAGTTGAAGGGGTGACATGGCCAAGCTGAGGATGGATATGACCAGTACCCTTGGGTCAATTGCAAGGAAACAAGAGTGATGGAGAATGGAGTATTAAGGGTTACTCGGAGTGGTAGAGTTTTCAGAAGGGATGAGACTGTACAGCTCAATGAACCCAGACCGGAGGAAATAGCGAGGGAATAGCCTGAGCCACCTCTACCCCCAAAGGTAGACGAGGATATACTAGATATAGACCCTTTGATAAATCAGTTGAAGGGAACTCAGGCTAAATATAGCATCTGGAGGTTGCTTGAGACGTTGCAAAAGCATAAGATGGGTTTAGTCAAGAAGTTGATAGAAATGCCTGCCACGCCTACTACCTCAGTAATCGAGATGTGTGCTGCCATCAGAGAAGGAATTGTTCCCCCTCAAATGCCATCCATAACTTTTGATCAGTCAGAGCTACTACAGGAACTGGGACTGCATAATCGGGCCTTATTTATCAAGGTTCAAATTTTTGAACCCGCAATACCGTATGTAATGGTAGATGATGGCTCGGCTCTCAATCTTTATTCTGTTAAGGTCCTACCTCACCTAGGGCTAAGGGAGGATATGCTCACCAAATTTGACACGGTGATCCGTACCTACAATGATTCGAAGAGGGGAGTAGTTGGAAGCTTTGAAGCAGAGGTCACCGCTGGAGGAGTGACCTCTAATGTGAAGTTCACTGTGCTGGATATTCCAGTAACTTATTCATTGCTTCTAGGCAGGCCATGGATCCATGCAATAGGGTCAGTCCCTTCTACTTTGCACTATAAGATAAAGCTTATTCATAAAGGGCGGCCGGTGATGATCAAGGCTGATGAGGAATCAATGATGGTGTCTGCCGCATTTGAGGAGAGAACAATGCAAGGACTGAGGGTGGAAATGGACACTGAAGAAAAGAAGAAGGGGCGCGGAACCCCAAAGGGATATCATTTTTTCCCTGGAAGCCTTAGAGCTCAAATGAAAAAGTAGGGTTTTATCCCAGGAAAAGGCTTGGGGAAATATCATCATGGGATTATCAGGGCCATCGACCCTATTCTTATCACACCTGGATTAGATTTGGGTTTCACCCTGAGCATGAAAATGTACAACCATAAACGGCCCATATTCTATAACATGGTAAGCGTCTGCGAGGCGGAAGGCACTAAGGCATATTTGGGAGAACCAGAATCAACGATCCTGAATGGAGAAGAGGTCAAGGGGCTCAAGATATTCAACAATGTCTTTGACTTCAATACTGGCAAGTTGATTGAACCCCCTGTTGATGCTGATCTGGAAGAAAAACCAATCTTGGTGGTAACCCCGATCGAGGAGTCTGGAAAGGGCAGAGTACTGGAAGATGCGATGGCTGCTTTCACTAAGGCTATTAACGAGCTGATGAAGAAAGGCGATGCGAGAGATCAAGATCTGCCAGGCACTATCAAGCTCCTCACCAAAAAGCTGATGCAGACCACTCTTGAGGCAGAACCTGCCACTGACGCACCTGCTGCTGCAACAATTGAAGCCCCTCCACCTGTGGAGGAGGAAATTGATGATGTGATAATGAATATTTCTGATATCTTTGATAATTTTGCCTATGAGGCTCATTCAATGAAGTACAACAATTTTGCTTACTTGTTTGATGTTTTGCCTGACGTCACCATGCATTCATATGATCATACGCATAACGTCTTTAACATTCATGACACATCATTAAACGAAATTAACTTGGGTACAAATGAGTCACCAAAAATGGTGACAATTTCCAATGATTTGAAAAAACGAGAGATCACGAATGTACTTAAACGTCACGTGGAAGATTTTGCTTGGTCATATGAGGACATGCCTAGAGTGGACAGACAGATCGCGGAACACCGTATCCCAACTGACCCTCGAATCAAGCCGGTAAAATAAAAACTACGTTGCTTAAGGCCGGAATGGGAAGAAAAGGTGAAGGCTGAACTGGCAAAGCAGATTGAAGCTAAATTCTTAGAAGTGGTTGAATACCTGACATGGCTAGCCAACATTGTCCCAGTAGCAAAGAAGGATGGCAAGGTCAGAGTTTGTGTGGATTTCAGGGATCTGAATAAAACCTACCGAAAAGATGATTTCTCCCTACCCCACATTAATGTACTAGTCGACAGCGCAGCAAGGGAAGCTGTGTATTCCTTCATGGATGGCTTCTCAGGCTATAACCAGATACTAATGGTAATAACCGACACAGCATTCATCACAGAATGGGGCGTATAATGCTACAAGGTAATGCCGTTTGGTTTGAAAAATGCCGGTGCAACATATCAGCGGGCAGTTACAACCCAACTGCATGATATGATCCATAAGGAGGTGGAAGTTTACGTGGATGACATGCTTGTGAAGTCCAACACCGGGGAGGAACATTCAGCTGTCCTAGATAAGTTTCTCACTAGAATCGAGAAATACAATCTCCGCTTAAACCCAAAAAAGTGCGTATTTGGGGTTACATCAGGAAACTCCTAGGGTATATAGTCAGCCAAAAAGTAATTGAGATGGATCCTAATAAAAGCAAGGTCATTAGGGATATGCCCGCATAGAAAACTGAGAAAGAAGTCTGATCTTTCCTGGGGTTTCTACAGTATGTAAGCAGATTCATTGCCAGACTCACTACCATCTACGAGCCAATTTTCAAATTACTATGAAAGGACCAACCAATGGTTTGGAATGACCAGTGCCAGTTAGCGTTTGATAAAATCAAACAATTCTTGTTAAGCCCACCCGTCCTCCACCCACCAGAACCTGGAAAGCCCCTGATCTTATACTTAGCAATTGAGGAATCATTAGTTGGAGCAATACTTGTGCAAGAACTCGAAGATAGAAGTGAACATGCAATGTACTACTTGAGCAAGAAATTACTCGAGTGTGAGTCACGCTACACCTTGGTGGAGAAAATTTGCACAGCGATGGTTTGGTTGACAAAGAAGTTGCATCATTACTTCCAATCTTACCGAATAAAAGCCATCGCAAAGATAGACCGATGAAGTACTTATGCCAGTCGCCAACACTAGCCGGAAAACTTTCCCGATGGTTGTTGCTACTATCTGAATTCGACATCGAATATGTGTCAAAAAAAGTCATTAAGGGATGAGCAGTCACTGAATTTTTGGCAAATTAGCCCTTGGACTATGATTATATTGAAAATCTAGAATTTCCAGATGAGCAACTAGCATTGATAGAGGATGCTAGTGCAGAGTGGAAAATGTTCTTCGATGGTGCAATGAACAGATCGGAGCCAGACTAGGTGTTGTATTGATAACACCACAAAATGAAGTTATACCCCTTTCCAAACTGTTGGAATTCCCAGTAACAAACAATGGGGCAGAATATGAGGCTTGCCTGTTTGGGTTAGAGGTACTTCGAAAGGCATGGGTAAAAGAAGTATCGGTTGTGGGAGACTCAGCTCTGGTTGTTAAATAAGTCACTGGCGATTGGGAAATAAGAGAATAATCACTCCGTCCTTATGTGGAAGCAGTATGGAAAATCTCACAAAAATTTTCCAATTGTATCTTCAAACATATGCCTAGGGATGAAAACCAAATGGCAGATGCACTCGCTACACTAGCATCAATGTAGGAGGGTCCTAGAACTCAATCAATCAAGCATGTTGTACTGCAAACGGCAAAGAACCCTTCTACTGTCGCCCAGTGCAAACGAAGGATCAACAAGCTATCGGAAATTGGTCCTTCGACATCGTCAAATTTTTACAGACCGGGGAATACCCAGAAGGTGCAACAGACTCTGAAAGAACCTCATTACGATGATTAGTGACTCAGTTCCGACTAGTAGAATGGGACCTGTTCAAACGGACATCAAAAGGAATGCTATTGAGATGTCTCACAGAATAGGAGGCACTATTGGTAATGAGACAAATGCACGCGGGAGACTGCGGTCCACACATGAATGGGATAGCACTGGCTAAGAAAATACAACACCAGGGATATTATTGGACAATAATGGTCACAGACTGCATATCAAAAGTACGAAAGTGCCAGGAGTGCCAGATTTACGGTGACATCAGTCATCTACCCCCATCTGAACTCCATAACTTATCTACTCCTTGGCCATTCTCAGCGTGGGGCATCGACATTATTGGCGAGATTCGGCTAAACTCGACTAATGGACATCGATTCATTATAGTAGCGGTCGATTACTTTTCAAAATGGGTGGAAGCCGAATCTTACACCAACATCACCGCTAAGAAAATGACCAAATTCATAGAAAAGTATATATTCGCCCGATATGGCATTCCACATCACATTGTATCGGATAATGGGGTTCAATTCAAAGGAGCCACATCGGACCTAATGAAGAAATATGGGATCGAGCACCATCGGTCATCAACATACTAGCCACAAGCTAATGGAGTAGTAGAAGCAGCTAATAAGTCGATTAAGAAAATCTTGAGCAAGATGGTTGTTACCTACAAGGACTAGGCTGATAAATTACCATTCGCAGTATGGGGGGTATAGAACGAGTGTCAAAACTCCCACCAATTAAACCCCTTTCTCATTAGTGTATGGGATGGAAGCAGTTTTACAGGTTGAAATATAAGTGAAATCGCTTCGAGTAGCACTGGGGCAAGATTAGAAGAGTCAGAATGGGTAAAAGACTGATTTGAACAGCTGAACATGATTGAGGAACAGCGGCTAAAGGCACTAGATCATTTGCAAATGTACCAACAAAACATGGCTAGGGCATACAACAATCGAGTTAGGGCCAGAAGCCAACCGTTAAAAGTAGGAGACTTGGTTCTGAAACAAATGAGACCCTCAAATGTGGACCAACGGGAAAGTTTCACCCAAACTGGGAAGGCCCTTACATCATAAAGAAAATTTTAAGCAAAGGAGCTGCCAAGATCATGGACATGGATGGAAACAAGTTCGTCAATCCAATCAATCAAAATAAGCTCAAGCGCTACCACGTATAAAAATAAGAAATAAATTTACAAAAGCGATACACCAAAAAAGAGAGAAACCAATCCGCCAGATGGCACTTGGCTATTTGGGTAATAATTAGGACCATTCTTGTATAAAAGCCAGAAATGTCCGCTGAGTTGAAAACCCGTGAAGGGAGGCTCAGGCAAAAATTAGGACACTGTGAGGAATAAAAGGATCGCGAGTTAGAAAACCTGCTCTAAGCTAACTGGCGGCAGGACTCAAATCATTGGAAAACTTGTGCCCTTTTTAAAGTCGTTTGATGAAATATGTTATGTTTGCAAAGATTTATGTTTATGTTTATAAGAATAGTGTGCATACAGAATATCGCAAGTAAATAAAATTCGATAAAATTTCATAATCCAAGAATAAGCCAAAAACACAAGTCAGAAAACAAGTGGCTAAAACAAATAAGATCTAAAGATGCCAGTCATTCCACCATGCACACTTCCTCGAAGTATAAGGAAGGGGTTCCAAACCATCTTCATCCCTCTCCCACTCACGAGACACCATAAAGTGCTGATCAGCATCAGGGAGAACCTTGATCTCACCAAACCATCCGTGGTAGAATTTGTCAATATCTGTGGTCTCCAAGGTAGTGTAATCCAATATAACAACTCTAGCACATGCCCAAAGCCTCCTTATAGCATCAGGTGTGTCAAGACCGAAGTCATGGAAACAGGTCGAGCATAGAGACCTAGGAACACGTTGCTGACGCCCGTACTGGCTGTACAGACGAGAAGGGGAATAGGATGTGACGCCAAACAACCCCATCAGCAAAACACTAGAATCATGGACATCAGTTACCAAGAACGGAATCTCCAACCAAGGGCTAAGCCAACGAATCTCAGAAGCTCGGTAGGAGCCCAGAATCTCGACCCAAGCACCTTCGCTTAGCAAGCGATGGTCCTTCCTAGTAAAGCCTCTAGGACCATAATGCGAAGGGAGGTACCGAGCCTTCCCTAAACATGGATCAGTAGTCAAGCGAAGCTTCTCCAACAGCCATACTTACATTAATCCAAACAAACAATGAAAATCATGAAGGAAAGAGATAAAGAAGGAGAATTACCTCTCGTAAAGTAAAATGGTCTCTTTCTAAATCTAGATGCACAGAAGTAGCATCTAAGTGAATCAGATTCTTAGCCAAGGCTAAAGTTGCAGGAGAAAGGCCTGTGGAGAGTGGGTCAATGATCAATATCACGCGGAAAAGGGCAATTGATCCAACCCCGCAAATAAACTCTGCCAGAAGAAGTAGAGTCACCATCGAAGACCAAGCTAGATGAGTGCTAGGTGTAGTCTCACACCAACCAAGGATAGCTTCAACCCGGAATCCACCAATATCAGGGGGAGTTGATAAAAAGCTCCCATTGGACTCCAGGTTCCATAAACCCTTCAGTTTATCCTCACCTCCAAACTGGAAAGAAGGAAAGGCGAAGGATAGTCTTGGGGGGGATATCGGTGTCGACTCCTTCAGAAAAGGGAACCCCAGGATAGCATGAAACTCCTAAACTAAGGGGCAAAGCTCGAAGTCGGCAAAAAGAAAAACATGAGTGGAAGGATCCCAAAACTTCAAAGCAACACGAATGAAGGCCATATTCACAGGCCTAGAAGCAAGGTATTGAAGACCTTGCAAATCGAAGCGCTTTATCCTTCACCAACCGGGTCCCCAAATAGTGCGGAGAAAGACCTAAGGCGCTCGTTATAGGTTGACATCAGAAAGGAAGAGAGCTAAAGAAAATCCCTCAAGACTGGTGTTGCCTACACACATTAAAGCATGCATTAGCATTAACATTCATTCATACATATACACAAAACATTCATAAACAAGCAAGCATATTCAAGAAATAAAGCACCACATACGAGGACCTGGCACGCAACAGCCAAAATCCTCTCTTCTTTCATAAATCCAAAGTTTTTTTTTGAGATTCTACAAGACAGAGTTATCTAAAAAGAGTCCGATTCGAGAAAAAGGAATATAAAACTAAAGCTAAAGGGAACTCCTAAGCATGCGTTGCCTATGCGTTATCTCCACCCATCGGATCTCGGGGTAACAGGGTGGATATCTCAAAATCCTTGGCACCTAGTCTCCTAGGAACACCATCAGCTGAACCGGACATAGGAGCAGGCTGAGGAGCCTGAAGAAAAGCGCTGTCCCATTCTGGAGGGAGGAGCAGCCCAACATCTCTGTCATCAAGCAGGGAACCGAGATCAAAAGTAAGAGGCTGGTGGAGGCTCGAGGTGGATACCCACGCTTCTACTCAAGCCTACTTTGCTGCGGTGTTCTACTGTAACAACTCTTGATACTGAGCCTGCAAACTCTAGTGACAAACTTCCAAACTCTAATATTGAGCCTCCAAACCCTGGTAGCGGACTCCCAGCTCTTGGTGACTAACCTCAAGGCCATGATAGCGAGCATCTAGACCCTGGTGGCTGATATCCAGTGACTGAAAGCGACCGTCAAGCTCCTGATAACGTCGCTTGAATTCCACGCTCCTCGTCGCCATATCCTACAGTCATAAAACATGTCACGAAAATCACATCCATGTACATAAAAGACATGACATTTCATACATTGCATATGACAGGATGAGAAATACAACATACATGTGTAATCCCATCCTATGAAATCATCAAGTCTCTCAATGCAAAGGAATGTCTAGCTACCCGATCCATCTCCTCACGCACGACCTGCAAAAGGAAAGGAGTGAGTAAACGAACGTCAAGACGTCCCTAAGGATCTCTTGTGATCTAAAACTCACGTGATTAGTGTCGGAAGGATCATAGGCCAACGTGTGGAAGCTCGGCGGAAGAGGCACCTGTTGCGAGATCCCCATAGAACCCATCAAGTAGAAGGTAGAGTCAAGGGGAATCACGAATCTTTCTTTAACAACTCCCGAGGAAGATGTACTTGCCCCCCTAACCATAACATTCAAGTCCAGCACTCGAACCCTCTTCCTGGTGAATTCCTACAAAGACAGATAAATAGTCAGAAACGGGATCAATATGGGTAAAACAATTAACACATTTCATACCCGGCATCCTACACCAATGCCGCTAACACTTACACCAGAACCACCATCAACTCTCGGACCCCTAACACGAGCAGGAGGACGCTTTGCCTCTGCCTGAGTCGGTGGGTGAAGCGGGAGCAGCCTCTCCCAAATAAAGGCCTTGTAGTCACCACGCATCTCGGAAAGCCTCCCACCATGATCCTTAAAGAGCAACTCCCGCTCATCGAGATTAGTGACCACCAAGTGTGCCCAAAATAGTCCAATGGGAGGTGCAGGCGGAATGCGCCTATCGGGTACTAGCTTAGTCCACCAGAACTGAATACGCTCACCCAAGTACCACTCATGGGTCCTGGGCCCCTAAAGGATGAAGCGGTTGCGATCCACGTCTCGTCGGATCTCCCTCACCATATGATAGCTTGGAAGACCCCTCCATGGGTTGCGCTCCACCTGAAAAGAAAGAACGTTAAAGTCAAAATAAATCTAAAGATAAAAAGGCGATCATATCCATAGAAATGAGGTCCATCACTTGCTTAAGAGTCAACTCACAAAGATGCTGATAGTAGCTAGTAGAATCCAAAACATTCCCCTCGAAAGATGAACAGATTCGGGCCATACATGGGGCATCCTCCGGAGTATCAGCAAACTGCGAGGCGGGAAGGAACTGATAAAAGAAGGCCCATGCCTACAAAAATAAAGGGGTTAATTAAGATTAATCAATCAAAAAGACATACACGATTCACAAAATAAACAAACTATACCTGAAGAACCATGGGGCAACAACGCAGCACCCTTAAGCGGCCTCGAATATCCAAGTCAAAGGTAAAATAAGTCTGCGCCAGGATCGCCCGTGGCTAGTTAAGGCCATTAACTCCGTCCAAGTCCGATAACGGCTCAATCAACCCATAGTTGATCTCGCTGTTAGAGACCGTGAAAAATGTGACACTCAACAAGGTGGCTAAAAATGGACTGTCGACCCGTCCAGTAGTCAAACAACACGCTATAACTCAGCACCCGGCCTCTAGGGTCAACACCAAGCAAGTCTCTAGCACGGTTACAAGTGGTGGGAGCCTTTAAGAACTGCTCTAAAAAGGTTTCAAACTGGATCACAGTACCAGTCCATGATAGACCAACGATCGCTACGATGTTAGAAGGAGTAATGGTAACCTCCCCGATCAGAAATGGAAGGTGTGCGAAATGTCACACCACCTCTGAGTAAGCGTAACCAATGTCACATATGACAATAATGTGGGCCATAAAGATCTCGCTCGAGGACCAAAACTGGTGTCCTCGATGGCTTGAACAAGCTCGGGGTGAGAAGAGGTCTGACGATACCATGCCCGGATGGTGGTATATCCACCCATGGGACGAAGCGTGGGGGACTGCAAACGAAATAAAATAATATGCATTTTGTAAATAAACGCAAAAACGATGAGAAAAACATCCAAAATATTTTCTTTAAATAATTTTGATCCAAAACACATTTGGATCCCCAACTTTATGATTTTCAAATCGTCCTACTTCTCACGTTTCTCAAAAAGATCCTCAGATATTCTCGGGTCTAAAACAAATTTAGAACCCGAGTTCTATTATCTTTTGGATAAATATTTTCTTCAAAGTTTTTTTTTCAGATCTGAAAGATGTTTGGACTTCGAGCTTTAATTATTTTCCAATCTCTTTTCCATATAAAAAGAAAAAAAAATCTGTCGAGCCCCTGGTGCCCGCCAGGCATCTCTGGTGAGGGACCTGAAGGACCCTCACCAGAGAGACTGGCGAGGGTCCTAAAACCCTCACCGGAATGTTTGGTGAGGGTCAGACCCTCGCCGAATTTCCTTGTTTTCGCCGGAGAAATTTCCGGCGGACCTGATTTATCTTTTTTTATATTTTTTTAATTTTTCTAGGATAAAATTTTGCGACATGATTTAAGGATCGGTTCCAATCTAGTTCCTAAATAGGATAAATTGCACTAAAAATGATAAATAAGAATGTTATTAGCAAATAACTCAGTCCGGGAAAGGCAAGGCTGAGCTGGAAAATCAGGATCCAACGTCTTTATAGGGGAAGAAATTGTAAACCCTAGCATAGTGTCGCTCGCTGCCAATCCATATGCGACGTCAATATCGATGAAAAATACGACGGGATCATCAATAGGTTGAGGAATAAGGTTAGAGGTAAGACGGAGTACCCTGCCAACAACCTTCGATAGCATGATTTCTAGAGAGAGGGGAGATCGAGAGTGTTTTAAAGAGAGAGGAAGAATATGAAAAGTGAAAAAATAAAGGAAGGGGAGCCCTATTTATAAAGAAAATAAATGGGCCCCACCTATTTATTTATTATTTTCCAATAGAAGCCTCCTAACACTACGGAACGATGCACGGGATACCCCCAATATTCCTCAAACTCATTTAATTTATTTATAAATGTTTTAATTTTTGATTGAAGGGGAAATTTTTGCTCTGCATAAACTCAATCAAATAATTAAAACATTCATCATAAAATGTTATAACATTATTTTCCTTTTTTTCTGATTTATTACAAGCACCAAGTCAACATACTATTAAGGAAATTCAAAACATAACCGAAAAAGGAAACGGTTATCTCGACGGTTGAAGAAATAAGCAGCCTCATTTATCAACCGAAGAATGAAATGGTTGCTGACTACAATGGGGACATCGTAGAAAGAAATGGTATACCCCCCCCCCACAAGGGGCACCGAGTACTTAAAGGATTTCGAAGAAAAAAATGGATAACCATACGATGACACGGTGCGAGAAAGGAAGGCCTATTTTATCATAAATTGAAAATATGAAATCACCAACCACACTGGTTAGGTATTCTCTCTTTCCCTCCGCTCTTTTCGTGTGATAACACTGGTTATACAACCAGCAATTATCACACGAGGGGCAGCTGTGAGCACGGGATTTTAAACCAACTCACCGTTCAATGATGATGGCTTTTTTCAGGATTTTATCCTTGAATCACACAACTTTCGAGTATCCTGACGTATCTGAATGGGAATCCTCCTCGTCTCTAATTCAGAAAGACGTTTTCAATAAAGTTATTTAATTTTATTCAGAAATTAATAAATTAAATAAAAAAATATGAAAATACAAGAAAAATTCGAAAACAAAAATCCGGGGGTCTGAATCCCGGGCCGCCTCTCCAGAACCCTTGGCGAGGCAGCCTCGCTAAGGACACGGTGAGGAGCCTCGCCAAGATTTTCTCCGTCGAGGCCCCTCGTCGGAAAAACTTACCTTTTTTGGTTTTTTTGGGATTTTCCTATAAATAGTCGGGTCTTTTTCGATTATCAGGATCCCGAAAATTATCAGATATAATATAGCTTTAGAATGACTTTAATTTCCAAGAACAAGATGAACTTTTTTGGACTTCCAACATAATTTTTTTACCGAAACTTAAAGGACGAGGAGGATTTTCAACGGTCAATCGGATATCTTCGAAGTGGATTCATTCCGTAAGGGTAAGACTCTGAGTTCCTAGAACTGCAATTCTCGTGCTTTCAGTGTTTAATTTCTTCTTTTGATTTCATCTGTGAACCTAGGATTTTAATTACTTTTATTTTATTTCAACTGTTGTAATTCTTCTTCATCTTTTTCTTTTTAAAATGAGATGTATGTTAGAACACCCCTACGAAAGGAATAAAACATAGTCCTGGATAACAGACCTCACCTTTTTCCATGCAAGCATTTTCATTAATTAAAATGAGCAACCAATGTGCTAATAAAACAGATGGTTTTATTTAAATAACAAACACAATATTGCGATTGATATTTTTTAGCCACATGGGCCTTGCTAAATTCAAAATCAAACATACGTGCTATCCCCTATGCTAACCTTTGTGGATGCAGGTAGATTAGGATTAGATGTATGTTTAGGATTTTAATTTTTCTTTGGGTATCGCAATTTCAATTTTTGGGAAATGTAATTAATAGGTTAGCGGGCGGTTGCATCCCCCGATTTTTGGAAGCCTTGTAATTTTTATTTTCCACGTTTATTTTCCGCACTTATTTACTGCTTTGTGGATGGTTTATTATTCTGCTTTGTGAATGGTTTATTTTACAATACGTGAATCATGCATTTAAAATAAAAAATGACCTAAGTGTGAATATGCACAATTAAGAGAATACAGTTTTCTGTAGATGTAATTTAATGTGATCCAATGAAAAATAAGCAACTTATCCCGGACCCGAATCTCTGTGTCTTGGTGCGCCATCCCCCGGTCGTTAAGCCTCACAGGACTCTAACTCCTGGAAAGAGCTAATCCAGGTGGCGACTCCACACTAAGAGACGGCAGATTCGGGTTCAAACCGATCTAAAACGTTTTCTCCTTTTTCTCTTTCAACCTTTTTTTTCCCGGGTCCCCAGACCCGGCGCACCTTTCTTTTTTAAACACCCCGGTGGACCGTGCCTATTATTCCACGTGCTCTCAGCCCACCGCTCCGTGTCACCCACTCACAATAATCTTCCAATTGCTTCTTAATCCATAGCAGTCTACATAACTTCTTGTTGCCATGTACTCAATTTTAACTGTACTCAGTGCAACAGAAGTTTGCTTCTTACTATACCATGAGACAAGACACTCTCCAAGGAAATAACATCCTCCTATTGTATTTATCCTGTCGAGCTTGTCTCTACCATAATCAGCATTTATGAATCCCCTAGGAGTGAAATCTGAACTGTTAAGATACCACAGACCTGCTTCAATTGAACCTTGCAAGTACCTGAGAATTCTCTTAATAGTAGCTAAGTGAGATTCTCTAGGATCAACTTGATAACAAGCATCGTAGCACACATCATATTGTATATCTGGCCTACTAGCTGTGAGATAAAGAAGAGAACCAATTATTCCTCTATAGAACTTGCTATCCACAGGTTTTCCAGCTTCATCTTCACTCAAGATAGTATATGTGGCCATGGGAGTGGACATTGGCTTCAAATGTTCCATATCAAAATTCTTCAGGACTTCTCTTGCATACTTGACTTGACTGATGAAAATTCCATCTTCAGTCTGCTTGATTTGAAGACTAAAAAAGAAATTGAGCTCTCCCATCATAGACATTTCGAACTCACTCTTCATATTCTTGCTGAACTCCTTGCATAGCTTCTCATCAGTTGCACCAAATATGATATCATCAACATATATTTATACTAGTAACACATCTTCCTTCCTTCGCCTAATATACAGAGTTGTATCTTCTTTTCCTCTTTCATAGCCTTTGTTGATCAAGAAATTGGTCAACCTCTCATACCAAGCTCTAGGAGCTTGCTTCAATCCATAGACAGCTTTCTTCAGTTTGAAGACATGCTCAAGATTCTTCGAATCTTCAAAGCTTGGAGGCTGGCCAACATATAATTCTTCTTGAACGAATCCATTCAAGAAAGTGCTTTTAACATCCATTTAAAACAATTTGAAGTTCATATGAGATGTGAAAGCACATAAAATTCAAATTGCTTCTAATCGGGCTATAGGAGCATATGTCTCATAATAATCGATTCCTCCTTGCTGATTGTAGCCTTCTGTAACAAACCTAGATTTGTTAATGATAACAGAGACATCTTCATCTAGCTTGTTCATGAAAACCCATTTAGTTCCAATAATTGATTTCCCTTTCAGCTTCGAAAATAGATCCCAAACATCATTGTGCTTCAACTAATTCGGCTCCTCTTGCATAGTGATCATCCAATAATCATCTCCTTCTGCATCTTCAAACTTCTTGGGTTTGATAAATGATACGAAGGTTTTAGATGACTCATCATCCTGCTAAGCTGACCTCGGGTCATCACTGGATTATGAACATCATCAACTATGTTGTCTAGCAGATGGTTGCAATGAACTCTAATCTCTCTTAGAAGACTCGAATCAACTACTGGAGGATCGATAACGGGATGTTGAGGTGGAGGTTGATCGTCGCCATTGTTAAAGTTGATAGAAAGATCCTTATCATTTTTGGCTTCCTCAGCTTTGGGTTCTTGTGTTGGGTTGGTCAGCACCGATAGTGGCATACTGAGTGGATCTGCTTGCTGCGGTATTCGTTTATCTTCATCAGATGGACGTTTATCTACATTGTTAGTTTCATCAAAATCCACATGCATAGACTCCTCTAATAGGCTGGTTCTTTTGACATATATTCAATATGCCCTACTGTTAGTTGAGTATCCCAGAAAGATACCTTCATCAGAAAGATACTTGGGATTAAGAATAAAGCACTTACAGCCAACTGATTTGAGATAACTGTTCGCCACTTTTCTACTGATAATATAAAAGTTCTAAATATGAACAGGTGTTGTCGGTACCGCTTATCAAATAAAAATGATGATAACTGCAAGTATACAGTTGCAATGTAGTTTTAAAAGATATCATCCCACAGGGAAAGAATTCGGTTCTAAGGATCAACTAGAGTTACGGAACAAAAGAAAAGAAAATAAGTTGAAAGTTTTGAATGGTAGACTGATGAATAGACAAATGCATGAACATATTAGAGAAAATAAAAAGCATATAGATATTCCCTAAGAATAAGTATAGTGGACTAAAATATGCAAAATAATTAAGAATGTTTTATGCACTAGATAACTTCAACAAACTCGGTTCCAGATGCCTAAATATCCTATAATTCATAGTAGAGCAACACATGAAATGACTTATCTAAATCTAGGGTAAATGAATTATGACACTTATGAAAACCTTAATAACAATAATACTATGCTTAGAACTGGTTGCTCTCACATAGCCATATTTAGCAAGTTACCACTCCAAAAATGTTGGCTCACTTAACAGCGTTATAATCACAGATCCAGTGATTATACACAGTCTTGTTAACCCCAAAACTACTCTTAAAGTTAACTTGAAATCATATAACTTCATTAATATAAGTGACGTAAGATAAAATACTCGTTATGACACATAGACATATCATAAACTTCTAATTAGAAAGTATAAGTAAAAACAAAGTAAAGTTGTAAGGTATGCAAGTGAAAGCTAAAGATGATCAAACCATATCCACTTTTTAATGGGAGTTGTTATTTCCCGCAATTCCTGCGTCTACTTTGAATTCGATCTCGACTCGTTCAGAAACTCCATTAGGATGCTATTCCTTGTGAATGTTGAACAAATGAATGTTGAAGAACATAAAATTTTATTGATAAGTGCTTTGCAATTACACTCATATAACAATCGCTCGAATTTGTGGAGAAATCTAGCGATTGAAATAAGAATTGAATCACTTATACATTTTTCTCTCTAACACTTCGAACTTAACAAAATCTAAATAACTTTCACTCTCTATCTATCATGTATTACTGCCTACGCATATCTCCCTTTCGACGTACGAAATGGTTGATTTGAACCTTTATTTATAGAGTGTGAAAGGTTACGTTTATCCAAACGAATAGTCACTTCCATTGGTGAAGGGTTACATCATCTTCATGTGATTGGATGTAAGATTTCATGCTTATCTTCAATGGATAGACACCTTTTCGTGGTTACATTATCTCCAAAAGGTGTCTATTCTTCTGACAGTTGATGGCGGTTGATCATTCTTATCCAGTGGTTGGAAGTTGAGAAGAGTTGATAAAATCCGTTACGATTCGCGAGCGTGACATACATGTCGTGATCATGAATGTAAGTTGGTAACTGACTGTTTATGAAGAATGATAAGTCACGATCGTGATAGATAGTCGAGGGTGTGATTTGGCCAATCGTGAGTAGGAATCACGATCGTAACATGGTTGTGACTTAGGCTTTTCTTCATTATTCTTCTTGCAACTTTACCGATCTTTGACAACTTCAATCCTAAGAAAATTCCTTGCATTCCAGGCATCTTTTCACCTTTTTCACCCTTTTTGAATAGAATTCCATCTTTAATCATTTCACTCCCAAGATTCACCTAGTTTCTGCACTTGCATAAAAACAACTACATACCATGTGAAATCTTTTATATGAGGTATAAAATGACTCTAAACCACAACATTTTATGAGTAAAAATATCAAGATAATAAGTGTAATTATACACTTATCACACTCTGACACTTAACTTTTGCCTTGTCCTCAAGGTAAACACAACAGAAGTGTATAAAATAGTAATTCAAGTTCGTACCTCATTTGGCGAAAGACTATTGTAGTGAGTACAACATTCCCACGTTGCATAAGGTTCAAGTAAAGTATATGAAATTTCCCACAAATTAGTGATGTGCAATTTATATAGTCTAGTTGCAAACCTTTGCTCTTAATGGAGGGCTAACCGAATTGCACTTCATATAAACGTTATATGCTCGCTCGAATATTTCCTTCTCTCAAGTATAGTATAAAGTATAAAGGACAAAGGGAGCACAATTTGAAAAGATTGATCTCAAGGCATTTTTAGGTAACCTAGGATGCTAAACACTCTTAGTGGTTACCTTTTATGCTCCATACCACTCTCCCCTTTTTTAGTGGTTGCATTTTATGCTCCATACCACTTTCTCTCATTTTTTTATTTTAAGCATATGTTTTTTGAAGTACAGATTTGTACACTGCACCCATTTTTCATGCTATGCTAATTTTTCTTTTTTCACTCATTGAATGGTTGCAGTTTCTGCTCCATACCATTCCTCACCTTTTGCATAACTCATTGGTTATCCTCTCTTTCTTTTGATTTTTGCTCTCAATACCCTCATCCTTTATTGATCACTTTCAAAGTATTATGGCTATAGTTTCCCTACACTTTAGACATACTCAATACTTATAGGATGTATTTGAGAATATCATATAAAACTCATAGTAAGAACACTACTAGATATTACTCCACTCAAAACTTATCAGTAGCATTAAACTAAAACTATATAACTTATACTAATTCATGTTGCATTGAATTATATATCAAAACTTACTTGGAATGTTGCTATTGAATGTTACTCACCACTCATCCTTGCCAAATGCTAAATGTTGTGCCAATCTACTAAAGCACTCACACTCTCAACATACGCTAATAATCAAAACAAAAAAAACCTTATTCAAAATTCGCACCAACATGGAACTTGTAATACCTAACACTTGTAATAACCTTGGAAAATATGTTAGTATAATATAGGTATGGATAAGGTATAAACAACACAAAATCAAGAAAATTTTTCATTTTTCAATTTTTTTAATTTAATTTTATTTTTTTTGATTTTCGGGATTTTTACAAGTACCCCCCCACACTAGAGAATAAAATGTCCTCATTGTGAGAGACTAAACTAAAACCAAAAACACAAAACACACAAAGTAAATGAAAAGAAAAGAAATTAAAATGAAAAAGAAATTTGAACCTGGTTACTTTCATTCTTCCGAACTTGAATCTGGAGGACTTGGTGAGATATCCATATTCTGCTTCCCGAAGTACGAAATTAACTTCCGGTCCAAAGTAATGTTGGATTTTGTGAGTTGATGAACATCTTGTTGTATGGAAGCTATATCAAGGCATGCTTGATTGACATTGTTCATGAACTTCCCTCTCCAAGTATCTTCATTAGCATGTGTACTCCTAAAGCCTTGTCTCGCTTCACTAATTCCGATTTGAACTTCTTCAATGCCTTCGACAGATTGGTTCTCTCGAGAAGTAGATTCTTCTATCGGTCTTAACTTCCTAACCCTTACTCCATATGGTAAAAATGTAAATTTCCCTTATTCTTCCTTAACTAATCCGGCTCTCTTTATGTTAGCTCCTCCCATAAAGCTGAACTTCTCTCTAGGACTATATCGATATGGCAGTTGGTTCTTCGCTCCCAAAATAATTTCGCAAATTGTATTCGCACCTCCAACTCTAGCCTTTTTATGTGTAGTAAGACTAGTGATGGATTTCATCATGTACATCGAAAACTTTGGCCTTAATTAAGAAATGGTGTACTCTAATACAACCAAATCTTTCATCGACACTTTGGTAGTCTCGTATTGGAAGAAAAGACTTTGAGAGATAAACTTGTGAAGGTAAAGAAGGTTGTTACTCTGAATGTTCTTGTTGGATGAGCTTTTGATATCGTATCGATCCAATCTCGTTAACTCAGTCCATACACTCATTAGATCATAATCATCTTCCTTTTCAATCTCTTCATAGGTTTCTCCAAAACCAAACCACTTAATCAAATCCATTAAATTAAACTTATATTCTTCTCCTTCATTCTAAATTTCCTTTTGAGAAAACTCCCATCCTCCTTGACAGTAAACAAAAACTAGAGGACCCTTTCCTTGTTAAATGGGAAATGCATGTTCACAAAGCTTTCCAACCCAAAGAGCGAAAAGTATTCCTCTTTCGCATGTCTTTCAACATCAATTGCAAAAGTAGGATCATAGAAGAGTGTACCTTGGAAATCAAAGTTCTTAATCCTCGTGTATCTCTCCACTTCTTCTTCACCATAGATCTAAAAGGACATCCATACCTGGTTTGTTGATTGAATTTATTCTTCCCCTTGGTTGTTGTTGATTTCTTTAGAGCCATCGAATTTTAATTCAAGAATTTGGAAGAAAGATTTGTGTTTTGATTTGGGGAAAAACAGAGAAAATTCTTTGCAAGAGATTGAAGTTGTAAACAAACAAGTGATTGATTTGTGAAATCAATTAGGAAAATAGTTACATATATATAGGAAATAGGATATGTTACTTTTTCAACAGATATTTATCAAATATAACTATTAGAAAAAGAGACGTTACAGTAATAACTGATGTGAAATTGCTCACGATCGTGACTTTCACTTAGGCAAAAACAAAATGTTTTGTCAACTCCATTCACAAGTGAGAAACAGGTCGCAAGGGAGAAATGTTAAAATCCAAAAACTTGTCACTTTTCTTTTATTTTTAAAGCAACACTAACTTAAAAACACACCCAAAAACAAAAATAAAAAATATGCTAT
>CATIWQ010733593.1:0-17933 GCA_949673415.1 Euphorbia schlechtendalii | reverse complement strand
ATCAAATTTAAGAATTTTTGTATTGTTTATTAGTGAAATATTAAAGTTACCCATATGAAGCATTTTTTACATACTTGTGAGGGCATATATTTCATTTTTCGTTTAGGGCCCTGAAAATTCTCGGGACTGCCTTGACTATGTTTGATAAATAGATGTAAAAATATTATCATTGGAATTAATGGGTAAATTTTAAAATATACTATGTAATAATACTGCTTTTTCTTAAAAAAAATTGAAAACAAGGCATGTGGTTCTTAAAATTCAGTAAAAGTTAATGAAAGAACTCATTTTGGTAAGAAAAGAAATGTTACGTAAGGCATTTTTTCAAAATTATCATAATTTAATCATATTATTTAAGAATTATAAATCAAGATTCAGGTAAATATTAAAGATTTTTCATTTTTATAATTTTTTTAAAAGTTTATCATCGTATTTCTATAAAAAATATTTATACTTCTAGAAAAATAAAAAAAATATTATTAATGTGTATTACATTTCATTAATCAACACATAAATTTCAATTAAAAAATATACAAAATTATCCCTTCTTGTGGTATAATTAAATATTGAAAATCCTTTATTTACTAATTTTTAAAACTCAGAACTCTTATTATCATTTTTTAAAATTCTTGTAAATCACCATAAATGTTTTTGAAATTTATCCCAGCTATAATCCCGTGAAATAAGTTTCACCTACTATGTGAGCTACCAACAGAAAAATTGCAAAAAGAAACTACAATTCCCGGGTTTTTTGTTATTCTATTGACAATGTGACAGCCATTGCTTTGGTTATTTTACAGAAATGCTACACCAACGTCTTTGCTACCACAAATTAGCTCATTAACTATTATTTTTCAAAAAAAAAATATAGACCTTTTAAATTAAATATTTTGGGTTTGGTTGAATTAAATTGAGTATGATACATTGTTTCATGTTTGATTTTATTTTCAGTAATAAATTAACCAATAAATATATCATTGCCCTTCTAAATAAATATTTCGGGATTCACTGAATTAAATCAATTATATTATGTTGGCTCGTGTTTGATTTTTTTCAGCAATGAATTTGGTTTGAATTGGCTTAAAATTAGGGTTCTCTGAAATTGAGAGTTGGGGGATGAAATGTTACATTTGTATATTGGCTTTAGTTCAACATTTTATTTCATTAGGATAAAGTTTTTTTTTGTTTTGACTTCCTTATGGTATGATTATGCAAACAAAATTTGATTGTTTTGGTAAGTGTGAATAAAATTTAAGTTTGGATTTTTTACTTTGTTGATTGAGAAATTAAGATGAAAGATTTCAGTGCATGAAGGATAGTGTTTTTTTAAGTGTGCGATATACTATTACATTGTATATACCGCCTGGATTTGTTTGTGGGCAAGGCTATTCATGGGGCCTAGACCGAGTCTATCAATGTTAAAGTAATATGAGTCGGGTTCCATATTTGTATACATATAAAATATCTAAACTCAACCAGATGAAAATACTTATATTTATATATTTAATTATTGTTTTTTACTTCAAATCTCATCATAGCGTACTTTTGAACTCCACTGTAATAACTTATCCAATATATTATAAAATTTAGTTTAAAATGCAATTTTATATCACACTCAAAACATATTTGTAAAAAATTATCAATTTATTTCTATTTCATTCATATATAAGTTGTATTGATGATAATTTGGGAATGACATCGTAAGTTCGGACTAAGTCTGATTAAACCAAATTGGATTTGTGTTAATATATAATTTTAGTAAAAAAAGTCGACCCAACCCACCTAACAAATAATATGTCGAATTTATGCCCGATAGTATACCAAATAATAACCGACCGCATTATCCCACAATCTATTTGCTTGAGCATACAAAATAAGATTTATACTCCCCTCCATTGCAAAATAACTGTCGCTTTTAGGTTGTTTATCAATATCAAGACGACATTAATTAAACAATAAAAATACTTATTTACCCTTATAACTTTTCTTAATTTGAAAGTTGATTGGATACTTTATTCCTTTTGCCATTTCCAATGTGCATTAAATAAGGGTAAAATAGATAACATTTTTAAAAAATGTGCATTGGAATCCTAAAGCGCCAGTTATTTTGAATCTTTCTATAGTCTTAAAGGAACAGTTATTTTGAAATGGAGGGAGTATTTGTGAAGTCGAAATTAGCAAATTATTTATTAAAACGGATGAGATTCGTGTGTTGGGAATTCTGCAAATCACAAATTAAATATCACCATTCAAACACAAAATTACCACTAATTCAATTTCATAAATAATCTTAATCTTTTAAAACATACTACTCTCTTCGGTTCCTAATACTTGTGATTTTAAAATTTTTACTTTGATTCCTATTACTTGTCCTTTTAAAATATCAATGCACTTTTCAACAAGATTTTCCTAATTTACCCTTGCACTAATTAGGAAAGAGATTAAATGTAAATTAATTTATAAGTTGATAATTAAGAAATGATAAAATTTTATTATAAAGTAAAAGGAATAAATTAATCATTTTAATGATGGATTAAATATCTTATTGATTTTAATGATAAATCTAAAATTACAAGTATTAGAAATCAGAGAGAGTATAATGCTAAGTTCCAACGCAAACTGATTTTTTTAGCCAAAATCCACGTTATGTACAAATTAAATAAGATGTTTTCTCTTCAAATTTGGAATCCAGTAAAGAAAACAAATGTCATTACTTATATATTAATATTTGTAGATCAGTCATTGAATGTAATTACTACATGTTATTGAGGTTACAAAAGTAAATAAAACAAAAAATTAGAAATTAATTGATAGGAGGTTGGTTTCTCTGAAACCAAATATGAAAAATGCAGTGGAATAGTGCCAAAGTGGATGCAATAATGCTTAAGCTAAAAGTAGAAACTGTAACATAGAAGTTTAAAGTTTAAAAATTAAATTAAAAGAGGATTATTAGTTGAGGCTTTCTTCAAAAGTAACCTTTGTAATAACCCCTTTTCAGTATTAGGTCAAATATTGCCATTACTCCCTTCATTTTCTACACATAATTTTCTCACATGATTACCCTAATCACTTATTATTAACAAGTTCACCAAAAGTAATGTAACCTAATCTTTTCTCTTGAATAGTCTTTATACATCATTTAAATTTTAAACTGCTTTGTTTTTACAGGTTAAGATGTACCATTGAACCTCCAAATTCATAAAATTTTGTAACTTTTCGATCACAAATTTTTGATTCAGGATTTTTTTATACGATTTTTATATATTTTAAAAAATATTTCTACTTTTCGTTTTTTAATATGTATAGTAGTTTAGTAATATAAAAACACCATACTATAAGGTAATAAAATGAATTACATGTATTTTTTGACTTTTAACTGTTCTTATTGTTTGCAATTTGAAATTTTATTAATTAGTAGAGATTTTTTTGGGTGATTCCAAGTAAATGTATATTTAATTGGTCTATTAAAAATATAATGAACATTGTAAATATTAAAAAACTGATAAAAGGGGAGAGGATTTTTTTAAAAAATTTTAAAATGGGGCAATTATCTATCCCCCCTATTCAAGTCTCATCTCATAATTCATTAAATAAGGTTACTCACTTTATAGCCATTGCTGACATCTTAAAACTGTCTTCTTGATTAATTATTTATTACATGTATATTTGTGTCTTTCAAATGCATTAGTAAATACCCCTTTACTTATTCCAATGTAAAATCATTTAAATTTGGCACTTCAAAATTTAAAATCAAATATGCAACTTTTGGAAGTGAAAATCCTCTTTCTGATGGAAACTCTTAAAAAAGAAAATTAAAAACCAAAAAAAGAAAATTATATACAATAAAAAAGGAATAAATAGAAGGTCACAGCCATGGTTGAACACCTTCTTCAACAAGAGTTGAAAGAAACACTTGAAGTAGTAACAGTAATAAAAATTAAGGAGCCTTATTGATGATTAGATTTAGGACCACGCACACAAATATAAAATTGAAAAAATAAAATAATTAATTTTCAGCATAAAGATTACTGCTTGCACTTTAAGACGTGGTCCAAAAATTCCACACAATTATATTTGTAATATTCTTGTTGATTTTTTTCTCTCACTAATTACATAATATCCCTCGATTTCAACTTCCCTGAATATAAATTAATCTAATTATATGTTTTTTTTTTTTCGTTTTTGCTTTCTTTTTTATCCCACTCTTTATGCTCCCTAATGGAACATATCATAATCAACTTTTCCATACAATATGGTATAAAAGAAAATAATCGAAATTAACTCTAGGGTTGAAAGTTAATTAAAGGTAATTAATTATATGGATGCATAATTTAGATAGGAAATTATAATTTAATAGTACAAATTAAAGTCATATGATAATTAGTTTTCAATAAGTAGATATTAAAAATAAATAAAAAAGTAAATAATTAAAGGGTTTGATGGAACTAATTAATGGAGTTGATGGCATGTGAAAATACAGAGGGAAGAGCCCAATTTGTCTGACTCAAATTTTCTAAATAAATAAATATAAGAAATTGTACAGTTCACTTGATTAAGACTTTGTAACTGTACAATGACATATGAGCTGTAATAAACTTACAACAAGAACATTCCAGCTTTCCAAATTCCTGTTTTCTTCTATTTAGAAGATGTTTAATTTAGGATCCAAGGAATTTGAGATGACATTTTAACTTAATTGTTTGTTTAATAAGTTAATCATAAGATTAATACTCCTAATCATATATTTATTCTATTATGTCAATCTCAATTTGCAGTTGAAATGATTAATAATCATATATTTAGGGGGTGTTTCTCCAAATTTATAACTTGTAACTTATAATTTAAAAGTGTTTTTTTAACTTTTAAGGAGTTTAAAAATAAATAGTTAAGTGTTTTTGTAAAACGATTTTTAAGTCACTTTTAAGTTGTTGAACCTTGAAAAGACTATAAAGTATATGTTTTATAAAAGTATTGAATATAATATATGGATAATATTGTAATTTGTTTGGTCAAAAAGTAGATTTGAAAAAAAATCACTGTTAAAAAGTAAGTATTACCTATTTCTTACTTTTTACTTAAAAGTAACTTTTTTAAGTTGAAAAAGATTTAGGGAAACACTAAACTAACTAATTTTTAATTTAAAATTCTATTTTTAATCAAGTTTGATTAACTTTTAAGTTTAGAGAAATACCATCTTATTCTATTATTGTCAATCTCAATTAGCAGTTGAATTGATTAATGACCTATATTCAATGGGTTAATTCAGCAAGCCTTTAATTAATTACGTCAATTTATACTCAATTTTTTACCCAAAGACAATACCCGATACCCATGTTGCAGAACTTATTTCTTAAAATCTATAATAAACAAAATTTATTATACATATTTACGTTTTAGTATTATAAAAACGACGTTCGAATTTGATATTTTTTTATTGATATAATTTTACTTTTGTAAAGTCTAATGCATGCATTAACTTATTATGTATCATATAAATTGGTATTTCAACTATATCTCATTAATTATAATAAAGACAAACAAAAAAAGTCAACATCACAAAATAAAATAATATTATTATCATCTTCAATTTTAAATACAAAATAAAATGAAATAATAGTAAATAATGATGATCGAGAACCGTTAAAAAAGTGTGTGACATAGATAAAGAGGAATGTGAAAAGAGAAGGTAAAATTGTGATAAATTAGTTTCCGTGTATATATATATATATATATTATACATTCGGTTCGGTTTTACTTTGGTTTTTATTACAAAAATTGAAACCAAAACAAAATTGAAATATCCTTGTTTAAAAAACCGAAACTGAATTTGTTCTGTTTGGTTCGGTTTTTTTATTCGGGTTCAGTTTAATTTCTGGTTTCAGATCGATTATGGACATCCCTACATGCATGTGTGGTTGGTTTAAATTGTTGGCTGGAATAGGTTAGAAAAGTACTAGAATGGGTTGAATAGGACTTTTAAGACTTACAATAGTTTCATTAAAAAAACTTTTATAAAAATAATTTTGCCTAAAGGAACAAGTTTAATGATTAAAATATATAAAAGGAATATACAACTTGTGAATAATAAACTTTACTTGGAGTAATAATTCCTTGGTTTACTAAAGCTTGCAATAAAGTAAATACTCAAATATAAATGCAAGTAGAAAGATAGGGATTTAGAAAATTGCACACGAGAGTTTTATACTGGTTCGGGGAAACCTTACCTTAGTCCAGTCCCTAAATCAATGACTCGAGATTCTCCACTAGTTTGTGTTCACAAGTAGAAAACAAATCTTGGGGGGATATTTTTTACATGTTAAAGTACCAAACCTTACAACCGGTTAATTTTTCAATTAAGCTTAATAACCAAACTTTGCATGATTGTTTTTAGAAGAAATAATAAAAAACTTCTACTGATTGTTTTTTAATAAACTTAACAACCAAAATTTTGGTGAATATTTTTCTAAGAAATAATCAAACTTTTACGGGCTGTTTTTCACAAGCTTAATAATCAAACTTGTTAGGCTAGGATATATCACAGCCACAACACAACTTTGTCTTGACATTCTCTCCACTATACAACATAGATTTTCTTTCATGAACCTTATGATAATCGATCTCTCCATTAATGGTTCACACACTCTCACAACCTTGTATGAGTTCACAACTATTGATTGAATTTGATTTGAAATAATTTGATCTCGATCTCAAGAAGATTTCTCTCTTTGAAGGATTTGAGGAGTTGTATAGAAGACTTTCAAACTAGCGTAATGAATTGAATAATTGCTTTGTATATCTTCCACACGTCTTCCATGGAGTCATAATATATTTTTATACTTGTTGTAGGAGCTAGCCTTCGTAAAAAAGCTGGTGGAGCAAGGTGCTGGAGTATCTCCCATTTGTCTTCTGTTTCCTTGATTTGCAACTAGCCGTTTCTGGAGTTTATTGAGACAACTTCCATTATGAACCAACCGTTAGAAAATAGTTATTACAATATACTATATGAAGTGCTAACATTCCTTTTGATACACATCCAAATTCTTCTTTTATTGGTAGCTTCCATGCATTATACTTTAAGAAATCAATAATTTGAAGTACACCATATTCTTATGAGAAATAAATTTACATTGTGATATAATTTGTTAATCATAAATAAATGAGGAAAACTTGTCATCGTTAAAACTCATACGTTCAAAAATCAACAATTCCCCCCTTTGTGATGATGGCAACACTTAAGGAATTATTTCTCACAAAAGTAATCCTTTCTCAAAGAACTTTCAGCAAATTGTTGGGTAGGGATAATATATAACATTTCATGAACTCCTCCTGATTCAAGCATTTCTTTTTCAATGGAGCTCAAACATAGAGTTAACCAGAACAAAAATATAGTGAAAAATAATGAACTCAAATAATGCAATCATAAACATATAAGCTTTGATTATCAAGAGTTGCATCAAGATAATACTCATTATATTAATCACAAGAAACATGATTTAAGATCAAATCATAGGAAGGATTTTGCAATAGAACTTTCTTTTTGTACTAGCAGTTAAGTTTCATGCCAACAACTTATAAGCCAAAAAATAATTGTAATGTAAATAGAAGTCAAGAAACCAGAGCTATATATATGAGTGCATACTTAAGTCAATAAATACTTGAGATTAAGGTTAAATTCATAAATGCTTATATCTTGCAGGATCACAATAAATGCCTAATATTTTTTCTATCTTGGCATTATATAATTAACCAGTTATAAGGTATATTATCATAATAAATCATCAGGTAAGAAACTAAAATTGATAGGAGCAATAAATTTCAAGTATCTCAAACAGATGCCAACATAATCTATAATCAGATAAATTATAAACTAAGCAAATTACCAACGCGTATTAGGCATTAAACCTACTGTATCGTATCAATCATTTTGCAAAAAGAATTTCAAATCTTTTTCCTTTATAAATGTAACCACTTATAATATGACCATAACTCATGTAAGCATAGAAAATGGATCTTACTTGTCATTACACATAATATCAAATAAACACACATGTATTAGATCATCATCACACATATATCAGATCTATACCATATCAACACATATATAAGATCCATATAACATATAAATATTCATCCTAATTCTCCCCTTTTGTCATCATAAAAAAGATTGACAAAAGATAAAAGTACTAAAGCATTTAGGATTATTCAAGCAATGTAGCAGTACAAATAAGTACAAATGCCAAACCAGATTGTTCAAAACTTAGTAATAAACATAAATGTGAAGAGACTTGAGCAAGAGCTTCTTTGACAAGTAGAGTTGATCTTGAATCTGAATCAGTATAAGGTGACTTTTGAAATGATTTTTCTTGAGCTCTTAAAAACATACATTGACACTTTTAAGGTTTCCTGGTGGAGGAGGATGGCATGGAGCATAGAACTGGTTGATCATCATCTCCATATTTTCTACTTGAGTTACCGGAGCCTAAACTTATTTGTTTATTTTGGAGAGTTTTGTATCCATATTTCCTAAGATTGAATAAGATTTTATCTAATATCCCTTTGCTGGGTAACTAGACCATTTATCTTTTGTTTCAATTCAAAGTGGTTTATTTGTAGTTTACGAAGGAAATCAAGCACAACAGTATAAGACATGTACTTGAGAATATTGGTAACATATCTTAGATCTTCTCCAATAAGGAGAGTGGCCTTTTGGAGAATGGATCCAACATTGATCATGTTTACATCAGTTGAACGATTCAGAGGTGGATCAGAGGGTATTTATGAAACCTTTGCATCAAAGGAGGAGTTCTCAGGTTGGCTATTTAGAAGGTTGAGTTGTGGATTTTATGAGGTTAAGAGTGTTTTCCATTTGTGCAAACTGAAATTTTTTTTATCTTGGTGTGAAGGAGTAGTGGAGAGGAAAGGTTGAATAAAAGTTAAATAAGTATTCACCAAGTGGAGAGAAAATTAGGTTAAAGGGTAAGAGGATAGTATTAGGAGAAAAATATGATATGTCGGAAGAGTCAATATGGTTTAAATATGTGGTTGAGGAGTGGTCATCATTAGTGTGAGAGAAGAATTTGTTAGTTTGTGTATTGCCTTTATCAAGAGGTACAGTTTCTTGTTCTCTTTCCTCATGAGTCAAGTTCGCATGAGATCCCACTTCCTCTTTATCTCCCTTTTCTTTTCTATCAGTTTCTTCATCTATTTTCTTCCCTTTGGTTGACATAGAGCTTTCTTCTTCACTTACTTCCATGTTTGGAGCATCATCAATTTCTTCAGAATCTTCAGCCATTTCTTCCATTCTTTCATTTTCTTGAACCATTTCAACAAACTCCTCAAATGATCGATTTGGATCTGCATCTTCTTTAGCTTATTTGTTGACTCATTAGGATTTTGTTTCTTTCCAGTTTTTGGATGATTAAAATGAGAGGTTTCACTGTATATTCTTATAGAGTACTTATCTTTGGCTTCCTTAGTGTCATTATTGTTGCTTTGGACATCTTGACCCCATTTGCTAGTATCCTCAAATTCAAACTTATACTCATTTTTATTGTGGAATGAATCTTCACCTTCTTTTAGATTTAGAGTTTTCTTACCCTTACTATTCAATTTTACATATTTGCTAAACTCAATGGTATTGATAGCAGATTTGATGTGATCTTTCTATCCTTGATCTTCAATGCTTTCTAATCTATAATAGCCAAACAACATGCTTAAGATCATTGCATAGGGAAATGATTCATTCATAGTCAATCTTGTCAAGTGTACTAAAATATGGAAGGAAAAGTTGATCTTTACTCAATTTACTATCATCCATATTTGACATCTTTCAAGCTCACTGACAACTATTTGGTTGATCCTTTTAGAAATAATGCAATTGTGAGGATGTGTTAAATTAGCTTGAAGTTCTCATTAAGGTAATTTGACTCAAGTTTTTTAGGAGTTTTAAACCCATCCTTAATTTCTAGTGTATTTTCATTCAGAGAAAAATATTTTCCTCTATATTTACTTCAAATTCTTAATCAATTAAGTGAAGCAATGACTCATAGAAATCATATACAAGTATGGTTTGAGTTGGTTAACTTGTAGCCAAAAAATGCAACCAATATTATTTCTCAAACCATTGACTAACATTTTTCCTTTTAATGAAGAAGAAATTCAAATCAAATCTTTTACAAGGCAATAAATCTCTTTCAACACAGCATTGGGATACATCAATGTACCTCTTATTGGAGTGAAGCTTTTGGGTATATATCTTGGTTTACTCTTCTTGGCCATCTTTCTATCTGAAGTCTAATTTACTTTTCTCTTAGCACTTTGAGAAATTTGCTCAAAAGAGGCATTGGCTGAGAGTTTTAAAGTTCCTACCTTAGAACTTTTGACATGACCAGTTTGCATTGGATTGAAACAATCATCTACTAGAACTTGAAGAGGCATCGAATAAGGTCTATGACTAAAAGCATTTTCTCAGGCTTCTTTCATTGAAGAACCAAAACCTTTATTTGCTTGCAATGATTGGGATGATAAATCTATTTCTTGGATAGATTATTTGCCAAACGTGGTTTATTTTTGCGTGGAGGTTTTGACATTGGTGCTTTAGTGGAGAAGTTTAAAGTTTTCAAAAGGGTTCTAGGTTAGAGAAGGTGAGAAAAGGTTAGTGAATCTGATTTGGGATTTTTTTAGAGAAAATAGTTTAGTGATGGATGACAGTTGGATTTGGTTTTGGAGAGTGATTTGAACTTTACTTCAACTGCTCTAGAAGATGGAGGTTTTTTAGCTTTTGAGAGAGGAGAAAGTGGGAGTCTTTTCGAATTTCATCTATTTGTAACTTTGACAGAGGTAATCATACCTAAATTCTTGGAAAATCAATTTTCTCTTCCTTCAATTTTGAATTTTCCACCACTTCCTCTTAATTGCAATTTTGTCCCTAAATTTCTTTTATCCTTTTCTTCATTTCACAAATTATCTTATTAATCATTAATCTCTATTTCATAGATTTACCCAATAGCAAAGTTTTACTCAACGTTACATAATCATATTATATAAAATAGATTAAAAGGATTAATAAACTAAATTTATAAGTTTTTGCAACTCATATCCCATATGGTGATTTTCCCATAGCAATCATTATCCTTAATTATTAATTGTTCTTCATTTAGAGCTTTGGTGAAGATATCTTCCATTTGCTCTTGAGTAAGAATGCACTCCAAGGTAATTTCTCCTTATTACACATAATTTCTTATAAAATGATGCTTATCAATGTGCTTGGTCCCTGGGGACAGGATTCTTTGTGATGTTGATAGCACTTTGATCATCACATTTAATAAGAATGTAATCATACTTTGAGCCTTAGTCCAACAAGTGTTGTTTGATTCATAGAATGTGCGGGACACTTTGAGCTAGGGTAACATGTTCGACCTTTGTAGTTGATATTACCACAATAGCTTGCTTCTTGCTTGACCATGATATGAGTGTTTTTCCTAGTAATTGACATGTTCGTGAAGTGCTTTTCCTTTCCAATTTGCATCCACCATAGTCAACATCATTGTATCCTCCAAGATCAAAGCTCAAATTTTTTACATACCATATCATAATATCTTGAATACCATTAAGATACTTAAGAATTCTATTCATAGCTTTCAAGTAGGATTCCTTGAGGTTAGACTAAAAAACATGCACATAAACATTCACTAAATTGAATATCGAGATGACTAGATGTTAAATAAATTAATCAACCGATCATACCTCTATACTTTTTAGTATCTACCAATTCACCTTTAACATCCAAGTCTAATGAGAATGAATTACTCATAGGAGTCTTTGCATGTTTCGAATTTTCCATGTCAATTTTCTTGATAAGCTCTCTTGTATACTTTGTTTGGCATATGAAAGTTCATTCTTTTCCTTTTTTTGATTTGTAATCTGAGAAAGAAGTTCAATTCTTTCATCATGGACATTTCAAATTTTTTGCTCACTTCACTGGAAAGTTCCTTGCATAAAAAGCTCATTAGAGAAATAAAAAATAATAACATCTACATATATTTGCACAAGTAAAGTATTCTTATTTAAGAATTTCACTAAAAAGAGTAGTATCAACTTTAACTCGGTTGAAACCTTTATAAAGTTATAATGTACTTAACCTTATATACCATTCTCTAGATGCTTGTTCGAGTCTATATAGTGCTTTAGTGAGCTTGTAGATATGATCCAAATTCTTTCTATCTTCAAATCCCAGCAGTTGTTTGACATAAATTTCTTTATTGAGACAACCATTAAGAAAGGCACTTTTAACGTTCATTTGATAGAGTTTGAAGTCTTTATAGCATGCATATGCACAAAGCTTCCGAATAGCTTCAAGTTGCAACCAAAGCAAATGTCTCATCATAATCTATGCTTTCTTATTGATTGTATCCTTGAGCTACCAATCTTGCTTTTTTAAATTACTTTTTTGGATTCATCAAGTTTATTTCTAAATACCCTTTTAGTTCTAATCATAGATTGATCACTTGGTTTAAAAACAAGATACTAAACTTTGTTTCTCTTAAATTGATCAAATTCTTCTTCCATAGCCATGAGCCATCCTTTGTCCAAAATGGATTCTTCAAGATTTTTTTGACTCTATTTGTGTGACAAGTGCAACATTTCTAAAGTGTTCTCTTAAATATCCTCTTGTCATCATTTTTTGTGAGGGATCATCAATGATATTCTCTTTTGAGTAATATTTGTGATATCTCATCTATTTTGGCAAATTATGCTCTAGGAGTTGAACTTGAAGTTCTTCAATATCATGATCATTATTGCTTCTTTCTTGTGGAGATGGATCATTTATTTCTTGTTGAATATCCTGTAAATCAAGTATCTCAAAAGTATCCTTGAACTTGTTATCTGGTTTTAGATTTAGTTTCATCAAATTCCACATGCATAGATTCTTACATATTAGGAGTTCTTATATTAAACAATTCATAAGCATTACTTTGTGAAGAACAGACCAAGAAAATACCTTCATGGGATTTGGAGTCAAACTTACCAAGATAGTCCTTATTGCAACCATTAGGATGAAAGCAACTAATATCTAGTTTCTTCCCTTTCCATATTTCATATGGTGTTTTCTTCAATATGGATCTTACCAAGGCTTGATTAAGTATTTAACAAGCCATATTCATGGCTCTGGCCCAAATATATTTTGGTAATTCATTTTCATTCAATATTATTCTTGTCATCTCCTTAAAAGATATATTCTTTCTTTCCACAACACCATTTTGTTGGGGGGGGGTTCATGGAGTGAAGAAATTATGAGAGATTTCATGCTTATCACAAAAAGATTCAAACATATAATTCTTAAATTCCTTACTATGATCACTTCTAATGGATGGAATAGGTAAATCTTTAAAGCTAAGAAGTTATTTACATAGATTAGAAAATTGGTCAAAAGCTTCATCCTTATAATTTAAGAATAATACCCAAGTAAAATATGAATAATCATCAACAATAAAAAAAACATATGTTTTCTAAAAACATATCACCAACTAAGTCTAGATGCAAAAAATCTAAGGGTCTTAAGGTAGTTATAACGTTATTATAAGCAAATAAATTTATAGCATGCTTTCCTTAATACAAGCATCACATACATTATTCTTATCATAAGATATATTAGGTAAGCCTCTAACTAGATCATGCTTGGAAAGTTTGGTAATTAGTTGCATACTAGCATGACCTATTCTACGATGGCATAACCAACTTTCATCATCTTGAGAAATCAAACAACTATCATTGGTAAGAGAACACATATCAAGAATGTATGCATTATTAATTTTAGGAGTATTAAGCATAATATCACATGCATCATTCGCAACGTTACAATTTGAAGAGTCAAATGTTACTATATAACCTTTATCACAAAGTTGACTTATTCTTTGAAGATTGAACTTGAGTCTATTAACAAGTCGAACATCATCAATGCATGGATTGCTTCCCACTTTACCAATTCTCATTATATATCCTTTCTTTTTGTCACTGAATCTCACTATTTTACCTCTTTTAGATTTTAGGGAGGAGAGTGTTACTTGTCACCCGTCATATGTTTAGAGCATCCTCTATCAATGTACCACTTTGAATTTTCCAGGAGGCTCTTCAGAATTCGTGGAACACAAATTAATGAACTTTAGTTACCCCCAACAAGTTGATTCCTTAAAGGTTATATTCATTTGAACTCCTTATAGGAATCCACTTAACAATTCCATTGTATATTACTTGCACGATTCGACATTGTTGAACCTTGTATCCATCTTGGTTACAATTGAAACACTTAACATGGATTTTTTATGAGCTTGTTGATTTGTGATAGAATGTGTAGGTTCTTTTGGTTCTTGAATGAGTTGTTATTTTCCATTTTTGAAAGTGGATTATTTTATTTTGATGGTCTTTTAGAATGAAAAAGGCTGATCTTTTCAATATGAGAAATATCTCATGTTTTGGTGAAATTGAGAGGTTTGAGGCTTAAATCTGTGTTTAGGAATGTTGTGTCCATTTTTGGAAGGTAGGGGGCTATTTAATTAGATTTTAATGAATGAGATGCGTATGTCTGACTTTTCGCGTTATCTTGGATTTTGCATAAGTATTTACCTTTTTGCAGGAATATGTGATGTTTGACTAAAGGAAGGAGAAATATATGTCATAACTTATTTTTCAAGACATAAGCTAGATATGTCACTTCCAAGACCTTCCTCATGGTATCCAATTTCATGCACGTCACCATGGACTTTTTGGGAGTCCAAAATAACATCCAACATCTTGGTTCGATCTTTGAACTTGATAAAAGTAATTTTCATCAATTCGAGTCTCCAAACTAGTAAATTTATCAATAAGATCAAGGTTAGTATCTTCAAGAAATCTGACCTTTTCTCTTAACTCTATACTTTCTTTTCTCTTTCGTTTGAAACACTCATATTATCTCCCATTTTTCTCTATGACTATTTTCTCTCTTCTTCTCTTCTTTTTATTTCATCATCTCCTTCTTTTAGCGCGTGCTCTCTCTCTAGTATAATGGTTTTTTACATCTTTATCTCTTATATCTTCTTTTATCTTTTCGCTTTTATCAACAAGGTAGATACACATATTAATTAAATCTTTATGACAGAGTGAGCTTATGATTACTGTATCTTCCATTTCATGTTGAACTTGAGAAGTGGATGTGTGTCTTCACTATTGGTCATGAAGCATATTTGAGCTTTTCTTCCTTTTTATCTTCTTATCTGAACTAGAGTTTTCATTATTTCTCTAAGTTGCAACCATTACAGATTTATCCTTCTTGTCTTTGAGCTTGGGATATTCGGATTTGTAGTACTCATTTTTGTTACATTCAAATTATGTAATATGTTGTTATGAATCCTTTTCTTGTCTTTCTCAAACTTCTTATTGAAGGGCTTTTTGAAGGGCTTCTTGTCTTTTCTTTTCCTTTTCAGGAACTTTTTGAATTTGCAGACAAGTAGAGCTTCTTACCATTCATCTTCAGAGGAGGCGGATTCTTCCTTGATGATTTCAACTTTTAATGCAAGAGATTTTCGTTCATCCATCATTTCTCGGTCACTTGTGGACTTTATCTTCAATTCATAGATAATTAGAGATCCTATGAATTCATCATATGTGTTGTTCAAGAGATTCTTTGATTTTTCAATTATAGTCAGCTTTGCATCCAAAGAGCTTGGTATAATTTTAATTAGTTTCGTAATTAGTTCTTCATTGGTGAGGGTTTTGCCAAGATTCTTGAGTTTATTTATAAGTAAAGTAAACCTTGTGTTGATTTCAAAAATTTCCTTAGATTCCACTTGAACAACTCATACTCCATATTGAAAATGTTAATCTTTCCATCTTTGACTTGCTTAGTTCCTTCATGAGTAGTCTCTAGCTTGTCCCATATCTCCTTCCCAAAGTGCAACCTCAAACACGGTTAAACTCGTAAAAGTCTAATGCAAATTGTAAGACATTTAAATCTTTAGAATTCAAAGCAATTATAATTCAATCATTGCTATCATATTCACTTTCAGTTTTCAAAACATTTTCACCATCAATGATTTTGAAGGGTAAATTGGGTCCATTTTTGACAAGCTTCCATACAGAAATATTAGTAGATTAAGAAAACTTGTTCATCCTTGTTTTCCAAAAATCATAATTTTCGCCATTGAATAGGGGAGGACATGGATAGAAAACCTTTAAGAGTAAAGACATTTTGGAGAGAAGAAGAACTAGCCATACTAGACCACTCTAAGGTTTCGACACCTTCGGGCGAAGAGAAAGGCTCTAATACTAATAAAAGTTTTCCATAAAAACCTTGTGTGGTAAAAATAATGTTTTCCCAAAAACACAAGTTTATTGTTTGTGGAATGTATAAAAGAGATATAAAACTTGTAAACATTAAACTTTGCGTGGAGTAGCGATTCCTTCGTGCACTAAAGCTTGCAATAAAATAATACTCAAATATAAATTCAAGTAAGTAAAAAGATAGGGATAGAGAAAATTACACACCTAGAATTTTATACTAGTTTGGGGAAACCTTTCCTTGGTCCAGTCCCCAAGTCAACGATTTGTGATTTTCTACTAGTTTGTGTATTCTTTACGGGTAGAAACAAGCCTTGAGTGATACTTTTTACGAGTCAAATTACCAAACCTTAAGACTAGTTGTTTTTTTCAATTAAACTTAACAACCAAACATTGCGTGATTTTTTTAGAAGAAACAATAAAAAAACTTCTACCGATTGTTGTTATTGAATAAGCTAAACAATCAAACTTTTGGTGATTATTTTAATAAGAAATAATCAAAACTTTTACATGTTATTTTTGACAAGCTTAACAATCAAACTTAGAGATCATTGCTAAGTATTTGTTAGGCTAGGATATGTCACAACCATAACACAACCTTCTCTTGACATTCTCTCCACTATACGACCTTGTATATATTTTTTTTCACAAACCCGTTGATGATCGACATCTCCACCAATAGTTCACACACTCACACAACCGTGTATGTGTTCACAAATCTTGATTGAATTGTATATGAATTGATTTGAACTTGATCGCAAGAAGCTTTCTCTCTTTGAATGATTTAAAGAGTTATATGGAAGACTTTGAAACTCACGTGATAAATTGTAAAATTGCTTTGTATATCTTCCATTGAGTCTTGATATGTTTTTATACTAATTGTAGAAGCTAGGCGTTGCAAAAGAGCTACTGGAGTTGAAAAACTAGCTGTTGGAGCAAAGTGCTAGAGTATCTCTCATTTGCCTTTTGTTTCCTTGATTTGCAATTAGCTATTGCTGGAGTTTTTTGAGACAGCTCCCATTCTGAACTAGTCTTTGAAAACTAATTGTTACAATGTACTACATGGAGTGCTAACATTCCTTTTGATACATATCCAAATTCTTCATTCATTTGTAACTTTTATGCATTATACTTTAATAAATCAATAAATTAAAATACAACATATCCTTTGAGTAATAAATTTATATTATGATAAAATTCGTTCATCATAAATAAATGAGTAAACTTGTCATCATTAAAACTCATACGCTCAAAAGCCAACAAGAATGTCAAACTACTCAAAACTAAAAAGGGTTAAAAAAAATTGACATCAAACATTAATAGTAATTTGATACGTGGCATGGAAATAAAGTTTTAAAAGAATCCTTGGAATAATTTCAATAAAGTCCCTACAGTTATATGTATAACTATATAATAAATGAGTGCATTATGATATTTTGAATATTTAATTGTGAATCAATGAGTGTTGGTATAAGTGGTAAGTAACTTGATATCATTTAAGTAAAGTCTTGAGTTCGAGTTTTGTAAACGTAAAAATCCTCATTGGGAGACTCCACCATAGCTAGGTGTAGGGCTCAGGTCGGATATGGATGTTGTGGGACAAAGCTCCCCTATATATA